>OZ023262.1:142932276-143112276 GCA_964006375.1 Tillus elongatus
TTTCTTGTGTGTGTTTTTATTTATTTAACGTCGGCCAATTTCCGCGACTATGGCCAATCACCGACGCCAGGAAGCAGTTTCACCTCACTATTCTAGAAATTTTGCCGAACCCCTGCCTTTCTGTAAGGAGGTTAGGAATTTTTCACGTGCCCAACATCACATGGACACGGGACGGAGGGCTTTACGCCCTCTCCGAAGCGCGGAACGTGCAGCCATTCAACTTGCTCAAATACAATGCCACAACCTCGGTTGATGTTAATTGTATAGTATGTACTGAAAAAAGTGAAAGGAGTACCCAGGGATCGAACCCAGCACCTTTCGGTTCAGAGGCACATTTTCTCACCACTGAACCACCGAGGCCCTTTTGTCATTGTCATTTGTTATTTTGCAAACTGACACTAGGTGGGAGTCTAATTCTGTTTATCCCGCCCAGAACCCCTATATTTACTGTAGGTCCCGTAACTTTCTTACGGTTGTTCCCAAAATACTTTTCTTTTTTAAATTGTTCTTGTTTATGCATTGAGGGTAGTTGTATGCATGCAGAAGGGGAAGGGGAACCTCTGCGACAAAGCAGCGAACCAAGATTTTCCATGTATGTTTAATTTTTTTTCCATTTCATTTGTTTAAAATATTTTCCCAACAATGAAATTTACGTTGCCTTGAGTCTTACACAGAGAGCTATTTCATCATTTTCAAAAAGTGTGGATACATCAACAGTAAATAAGTATTGAAAAAGGTCTGGGTGCAGAAAACACATGGTAGAGAGTTTTTGTAAAAATATTTGAAATCCGATAACTCAATTTCCTATTAAGCTATGGTTTGATCTTGAACCATAATAACACCTATGTAAACGCAGCCTACTAAATTAAAGAAAAATTACATAATGAGCTTAACAGATAACTACAAGTTGGTTTTAAAAAACATGTTTTGTTGTTTTGTTTGCAAAAACTAGTTCAATTGGGTTGACTAAAATTGAACCATCCAAGCAATTAAAAGGAAAAATACCTGGCATATTTATGATTTGGCAGGTATACTCCCTTTGTAAATAAACATTTTTTTCTAAAAAACTTTTGTGACTTTAATGAAATTTGTAACACAATTTTTTTAAAGAGACTTGCAGTAATTACATATATTTCTATCAAGTTATAAATTTCTAGCTCTATAGAAAATAGAAACTTATTTAAATAATCGCCAGCTGGGATCTCTAAAACCAGTGTCCCAGGTCCATTTAAATTTAAGTAATTATTTTTAATAATATACCTTACTAATAGCATACAATTCTTATGAAAAGTCACTACTGCGTCCCGAACATTTTTATTATTTTAGAAAATATGGAAATGTGGTGTGTTGCTCTATATTTTACGGTTTGGATACAAATACGGTTATTATCTGTATTATTAGGTCAATATAAAATGTTGGTATGGCATATAAACTTCTCATAAACATCTTGCAGCTCTTCAAGTTTTATTTACCGCTTTTGTTGGCTTCCATGTTTTATGTATGTGGCAGAATGTAAAAGATGTCCCAGAAAGTTCTTTCGATCTTGTCAAGATGTCTCTAAGTTATAAAAGGATATCCCGCCTGAATCCTCAAATGTTGATGAAATAAACTAATATTTTACTTTTCCTTCAATGGAAAGTGAGTCATTACAAGACGATATTATTTTCTTCTATAATAATAATAAACATCAACACTTTTAGGCTAAGTTCAATTTTGCTCTACCTGATAAAAATTACTGTTGTAAAGGTTATCAATTCAACACGTTCTTCTGCTATGGGCCACGGTGGTTTAAACATTACTCTGATTAAATAATTTGGTAATCAAATTGTTGATTATAGTACTCATAATATAGTACATTCTTGTATACTGTCATAGTTTACAATACTATGGAAAATAGCAGATGCCGTTCTGCTTGTCAAGAAAACAACGGGAACTTTCAAGGACTTGCATCATGCACTTTACTCGAGGTGTCGAAGGTTATCGAGAGGGTCGTGCAGAGGCAGCTTTGTGAGTGTCTTAACAAGTCATCAATACTGCCAGAAATTCAGTCAGGTTTCCATAAGGGTCATAGCTGCGCCACAGCGCTTTTAATAGTAACAGATAATATAATTCGTACAACAGATGAAAGTAAACTCACTGTGCTGGTTCTGTTGGACTTCTAGAGGGCATTCGATCCCGTTGATTATGAGGTTTTACTAAGTATCCTAAATTTTATTGGGTTTTCCACGGCATCACGGGAGTTTTTCTCAACTTATCTTTATATGCATACTGTATAATTTTTTATCAATAAATAGATAATAATAGTAGTAATAATAATAATAATAATAATAATAATAATAATAATAATAATAATAATAATAATAATAATAATAATAATAATAATAATAATAATAATAATAATAATAATAATAATAATAATAATAATAATAATAATAATAATAATAATAATAATAATAATAATAATAATAGAGTAAAACTAATTGTAAATGTATCACATTTAGTCAATTGATCATCTGGAGTTCCTCAAGACTCCATCATTGGGCCTCTGATGTTTTCGGTTTATACCCACCATCGTCCAACGTATGTAAAGCATTGTGAAATGCACATGTATGCGGATGACATGAAGATGTATATCTCTTGTAGTGCAAGACATTATCCCTGCGTTGAAAAAAAAAAAACTTAATAAGAATTTTAATACCATATTAATTATGGCTAAGCAGCATACGCTCAATCTTAATCTTGCCAAATCTTGCGCTGTTTTATTTGGTAGCTAACCTAGCTGTGACAGGGTCAGAAGTATTATCAGGATCAAAGTTAATGGAGGAAGTATACCTCTTGTGGGGGAGGCAAATGACTTGGGGCTCACTATAACTCCATAGATCCTAGCTTCGGCAGGAGATTAAGTTATACTTTTGTCCCACTGTAGTACTTTCTCCACTTACTCATTCTTCTGAGGTGTTCTCAGCTTGTTCGGATTTTAATAGGCCATGCCGTGTGCAGGTACTGCAGAATTTGTTTTCGCTTTGTTTATGGTATAAGAAAATTCCAACACATATCTCATAAGTTGTGGGGCGCTGGATCGCTAAACACGAGACAGAGCTTTTTGATTAGGGAGGCTATGTTAGATCACTTGGTTATCGTAAATACGACTCCAGCTATCTGTACAATAAAATTACTTTTAGGACAGATATGCATAACTTAAACATTCGCAGAAAGGACATGGTTACAGCATACGGACATAGACTATCCATTTTTGAGAGATCTTTCACGTATAGAGTGTACAAAGCATTCGATGAAGTGGTTATGAAATTGGGGCGTATAACAGAGAAAAAATTAGAAAACATTTCCTTAGTACGTTATTGAGTCCGTGGTTTGAATCTGAATATGCGAATACTGGCTTTTCACTTTATATGCCCATTTATTGGATATATTATGCCGCATTACCTGAGAAGGGGAGGGAGGTACAAGGTGGTAAAGTAGTATTATTACATTATCGTATATTTAGTACCTTATATTATTTTTATTACTTTTTTGTAGTTAGTTATATAAAAGCTGGGTTGAGTGAAAGACCGCACTTTCACATACTAATGTCAATTCAATGTTTATTTAATAGTTTACATCATAGTTGTAAAGTGGGTGAATAAAGGCTGTTATTATTCTTATTATTATAAAGAGTATGACTTACCTGCCTCAACCCAACACACATAGCAATCGGGTGTCAACTTGTAGATACAGCATTTGTATGACTTATTAATTTTTCAGTTCACTGGAAAGCTGCCCTATCGTTATAACTTTAATTTAGTCCTTTTCGGCTGGTGAATAAATTAAATTATGGTTAGTCAGTAGCGTTTCAGCACGGATTTACGGATTTCTAATATACGAGCCATCCAGTAGTATATTTCACTTAGTTACCTTCCGAACAGATAACATTTCACTGTTCGGTCCCTTTCAAGCGGAAAAATGACAAATTCAGAAATTACAAAGTTGAATTAACTGCGACCTGGATGTGCTTCAAAGTTTTCGGATTAATCCGGTCGTTCATCATAATAAATCATCACATTACAGATTCACAATTTGAATTTATTGTATTCAACGAACGCCAGACGGCACGTATCCCTCTGTCTGATGTGTTTTAATATTCGCTGAAAAATTAATCCTATATGTTTCCGTCCCGTCCTGGCCCGGTTGGGATCAAGAACCGGGACATTAAAACATTACGTGTATAACTTAATTTGTGACTTCAGTGGTGATATTTTATCCTGTCGTGTTTTCCGCTGTATGTTCTCTGTATCTCTGTCGTAGCTTTTTGTATTTCATGTGCTTTAGTATTTAAAGGTTACACATTCCGTGAAAACGCTTTGTTTAAATTGAAATTAGGTTAATCGAGACATGGTCTTAAATTGTCGTGTTACAAGCGTGCCGATTATTTAAAAGTAGACATGCAGTAAATCCCAACTTCCAAATTAGATTAAAAATAATTTGACCACTTCCTTAATTAGCTAATAAATTTCTTATCAGTATTGTTTACTTACGTATTTTATTATCTGTACTGCCCTTACGACATTTTCAATTTTTTCATTTATTTTGTCAGAGTTATCAGCCAGAACGCTTGCCAAATTATAGAACATTAAAAAAAGATGATTTACGGTACAGAGATCTGGATAAAAACCCAACGAGAATAAGATGACTAAGTAATCGTTCAAAATGCTCGACAATATTTAAACAATACTTATGAGTTTTTGACACTAGCGGACTCTGACTCCTACAGAACTTACAGCATATTAAAACAAGCGTTAAAACCATATAAAAACGCTGCCAGGCTTTATACTAATGGGTTAATATTTCAATATTTAGTGGGTTATGCTGCTTCCTAAAAATTTAGACCATATTGAGCTATTAATCTGTCAAAGTTTTCTTTATTTTATACTGCTGAAGCTGTTGCCATACAAAAAAACCTTTTGTATTAACCTGCAACCAAGATACAAGTAGTGTTGTGTTATGTATGTTTCTTGGATTGTAGTTACTGCTGTTACGTATTAAAATGGACTGTATCATGTTATGATATAAAATCTCTTGGAAACACTTAACTTAGTTATATATTTAAACAAATATAAACTATATATATATATATATATATATATATATATATATATATATATATATATATATAGGCGGCACGTGTAATACCACAACGCGTGGTCGTGTACGAATTAAATGCACTCGGTGCTGTAGCTCTTCGAAGCTGGTCTGATGAACGAATAGACTCTGTCCAGGTCTTGATTATTGCAGGTACCCTCTTTTCGAAAGGTGGGACATGCGCACAATACACCGTAATTATGTCAGATTGCTGTGACATACAAGACTGCAGTCTTACAACTTAAAATTGCGAGGTAAAACTAAACATACCGGCCGCCTTGAAGTAGTAACTTGGAAAAAAAACTAACCTAATATAAACTAACTTAAAAACTATACATAAAAATATATACAAGTTATACAAACAAGCTAATAAAAAAATGTCTGTAAGATGGTTCTGTCATTACATGGCAATATTGCAAGACGGTTCACTGCACGTCTAATTATTGTTCCCTTGTTCGTTTTAAGTGTAGCGACCCTAGATACACCATCGCCACCTGGGTGAAGTTCGATAACACGGCCAAGTGTCTACTCACATTCAGCTAAATTGTTTTCTCGTATTAGCACTAAATCGCCCGCACGAATATCACAGTGTGAACCGGTTTGCCACTTTCCTCGCCGCTGAAGACTACTGATGTATTCGTGGGACCATCGTTTCCAAAACTGCTGGGCTCTTTGCTGCACTTGAGTGAAGCGAGTTAGCCTATTTGGATTTTCATCCGAAACCAGTCTCTCAGGGGGTGCTTTTAGTGAACCACCTATGAGGAAGTGGCCAGGATTTAGGGGAGTTAGGTCATTGGGATCATTTGGTACTTGGGTAAGAGGACAGGAATTCATGCAAGACTCCACCTGTACTAGGATGGTGTATAACTCCACGAATGTGAATTCATTTCCCTATACATTGTGTTTGCTGCATGTTTTTTCTAATTTATTACGATTTAAACGAAAATAATTTAAAGAAAATGAATGATGAAAAATGTTACTCAAAAAACGATTACACCACCCAGTACAAATAAATTCTTATAATAAACAAGGATGGATAACTAAATAAAAAAACGTGATTTTGAAGATGGGGAAAATGTGACTCACCATGTGTGTCCACGTGTTGGATGTGCTGCTATCGGCTTTCCAATCGAATTTTCTGATGAACTGACTTCGTCTTCTGCTGGGGTTTTCACTATTAGCGATAACTACAATTGTGTTAAATACTGCGCCTCGAATTGAGCAATTGTTGCGTTGAATAATCCGGCTCGAAGAACCAAATGTAGTGTTGTGTATGTTTCTTGGATTGTAGTTACTGCTGTTACGTATTAAAATGGACTGTATCGTGTTATGAAATAAAATCTCTTGGAAACACTCAACTTAGTTATATATTTAAACAAATATAAACTATATACTATTGATATAAATTATATACATATATATATATATATATATATATATATATATATATATATATATATATATATATATATATATATATATATATATATTACGACGTGGTAAAAAGCTCTCTAAAATAAATCTTTAAATCATTGGTTTAAGTACTTTTTGTTTTACTTTAGTTCCTGTTCCCCTTCGGCTACGACCAATCCTTACAAATGCTTTTGATCTGGTAAATTTCGATTTCTAGATTTTGCAGCTTAAATTCTCCCTGCTTTCAGAGAATAGCATTGTGCCTATCCCTAATTTAAATGCATGTCAGCTTATTCGGAACAGAAATAAGGCACCATCCGTAAGTTATGTTTAGATAATGACTTTGAAAAATTTTGTCATACCTATTGGTATCCGGGACAACAAACCATTGTGACTTTTATTGTAGTATTCCTGCCTATTTGAATAATCAATAGGAACAAATAGACCTTTCCCGATATGGTTAATTTTTTTACGTATATGAAGAGTATAAGTACATTTTTTTGATAAATCATATATTGCTCAGCATATTTGAGATAATAGTCATCGTGTAAATAAATAAAAACTCAAGATAATCAAAAATATCAGCCAGTCGCAACTTAACTTTACGGTTAAGACGAATGGATTTTTAAAACAATTTATTGACTGATTAACACAATTAATACTTAAGACATAAAAAATATATAAAATAATGAATAATGCAAATATCAACATAAGTGTGATATACTAATGTTAGCACACGATGCGCGGGGTTTTATACTAGAAACAAGAATGAAGGCGAGTCGTATATTTATAAGGTCATCCTTGAGAGTGACATTCTTGTTTTTAGAGGTGAGTTCTATTCTGTCGGCACAGCTTCCACACATTACTGCGTAGTTTCCCAAGGTGCGTTCAGATTCCGCTGATTTGGGTATCTGCATACTTGGGCTGGTACTTTGTATTATAATGGCTCATTGTTGGTGGTCCATTTATCTCACGAGAGTTAGGTTCTTATGAAAGCATATATATATATATATATATATATATATATATATATATATATTTATATATATATATATATATATATATATATATATATATATATATATATATATATATATATATATATATATGTATGTATGTATATATATATATATATATATATATATATATATGTATGTATGTATGTATATATACATATATATATATATATATATATATATATCGTTAGAAATTTGAGCAAAAATGTTCGATGAATAGAGTAGGTCCGATTCTGTGTATTCCGTTGTTCGAACTGTTATCTTAATAAGTGTGTCCTTTTTAGAAGGAATATTTGACAACGACACATAGTTTTACAAAAGCACGTATGCAATTTTAATTACATTACATTACAATTTAAGACCCAACAGTTAGGGTCTGCCAATATATCTTCGTAGAGGACGCTGCTCGCAACTAATTGGCAACTAACATATAAATAGTTGTTTAAGTTTTTATTCGCTTTAGCTTTTCTTTCCTCTGATGACGCTAACTTTGTTAACGAAACGATCGTCAGGTCTAAAAACTATATTGTGATGAATTGGGTTCTCCAAATTGTACCAATCAGTGCTCATTACAGGTTCCAATCTTCACTCGTTAAATAAGGAGTAATTTTTTCAACAAAAAGGGTCATATTACATATATAAACGCAGTTTTACTTTCTAAAATGGCACCTGTCACAATTTTTACTCTACGCGTGCGGTGATAAGTCCGTTCCTGGCTTCTCTGGCCCGATATATTTGTTATGCGGGGCCTTGAAAAATAATTATATAAGACATATATATATATATATATATATATATATATATATATATATATATATATATATATATATATATATATATATATATATATATATATATATATATATATATATATAACTACTAGTCTTATTTTCACCACACCTATAAACTAGAGAAATATTGCCCTATACTTTTTTCCCTTAGGGCTCGTCTGCGTCTTTGCCGACCACCCATTCCAAAATCACTCTGCCCTGAACTTTGTGCAGAGCAATTGGTAGGGTGAAGTTTTATATTGCTCTGTCTCCAGTCTAAGCTGTCTGTAGATCAATTTTCCCGGAATTACCTGGAATTTGGGGCCTTAGGGCTGCCTGGCTGTCTGTGGCTATGAGGGTCTACTTGTTGGTGTAGCCCCTCCTCTTGTTCTCTCGTAGGCAAAGCAAGATGGCGTATATTTCGACCTGAAAGACCGTTGCATGAGCTACGAGGGAAATACTGTGACTTACCCTCGGTCCTTCCGAATAAACGCCTGACCCCGTCCCACGCTCCCCGTCGGATCCGTCCGTGAACCAAACGAGCGCGTTCCATGGTAGGGCCGGCGTCTTCTCCCGCCATGCCTCGCGGGCGGGGATGTCCACTGTAAAATTGTTCTCCCTGCAGATTCGCGGGCTCGCGAAGTCTGACCTAATTTCAAGCATGGGCTCCTTCACGATCTCCTGAATTTTACAGTGGCCCCTGCAACCTGGGTCAATCTTCAGTCTATCATTGCAGGCTAGTCTGAATAATCCGAGCCTGGCCTTCCCCACGATAACTAAGTGGGGGGGGGGGGGCAGATCCAGTAACACCTCCATCGCGGCTGTTGGGGTTGAAGTCATTGCCCCTGTAATGCCTAGGCAAGCCATCCTTTGGATCTTGCCTAGTTTGTGTTTAGCACTGCATTGTGTCACCTTAGGCCACCAGACCAGTGCCGCGAATATTAACGATGGTCTGACCACCCTTGTGTACAGCCAGTGGACCATACTAGGTCTGCTTAGTCCCCACGTTTTTCCATATAGCCGCCTAGTGACGCCTAGGGTCGTAACTGCCTCCTTACGGAGTATTTTTTCAACGTGATCATTCCAGCTTAGCTTATAGTCGAACACGACCCCAAGGTATTTTACCTCCCTGGCTATTGGGACGTTTCTACCCTATAGAGAGACAGTTCTGTGGCTTTCCCACTTCCTCCTCCTCGTAAACAGTATGACGGTTGCTTTCTCGGGGCTCACCCCGAGCCCTTGGCCCACCGTCCACCTTTCCAGCCCTTTCAGTGATGTCTGCATGCGCTCCCACACTGACTGTGTAACCACTCCTCGGACTATGATGACAATGTCGTCCGCATAGCCCTGTAACTTGTACCTCTCTCCCGAGAGCCTCCCTAGCAGGCTGTCCACGACTAGCCACCAGAGCAGGGGAGACAGAACGCTCCCCTGCGAAGACCCCGCCGCGACCCAGGCCAGCAGAGTCCTTTCCGCGAGTGAGGTGGAGACCGCCCTGTCTCTGAGCATGGAACCGATCCACCTGCAGCAGGTCTGCTCTATTCCCCGCTCCCTGACAGCTGCCAGTACCGATCTGAATGAAGTGTTGCTAAAGGCCCCCCTCTATGTCTAGGAAGGCCTACAACGGCCACCTCCCTGTTCTCCAGCGTATTCTCTAGTTTCAGCACCAGTTGTTACAGTGATATTTCTGTTGAGACTCGTGCTCTGTATGCATATTTTCCGCAGTCTAGGGAATATGCCTCCAGTACACCGCCCCTAATGTGCCGTTCGAACAGTTTTTCCATTGTTTCTAGCAAGAAGGACATGAGACTTATTGGCCACAGGGACTTTGACTGGTCTGCTGGACGCCCAGGTTAAGGAATGAATACAACCCTGGCCAGTCTCCATGCTCTCGGAATATACCCCAGAGGAGCCTCATAATGAGGGTAAGCGCCGGCGCCAGTATGTCTATACCCCGTTGGAGCATGATGAGCATTATTCCATCGAGTTCCGGGGATTTTAATGGCTTAAAGCTGTTAATGGCCTATCTAATTTTGCTCCAGGTAACCACCTCTGTAGACTGTCCAGTCTACTCTAGATGCCCGCTTATACAGCGCCTCTATGCCTGAGTGTTCCCAGTCCGGAGGTGATTGGTTTATTATGTGTTGCCCTGTACTTACTAGAAATCCTGTATAGATAACTGAAATACTTAACAGGTTAAGGCTGATGTATAGTTAAATAGAACAATAAGATCCTTTTAGTATTTCCTCGTGTTGACCTATTTTGACCACAGCCCTCCCAGTATGTTGAAAAGTCACCAGGATAGGCTCCATTGCTGTAAAAGTTCCAGTGTTTCTTCTGTAGTTATTTATTGCGTAGATGTGTATGTGTGTGTGTGTACATAATAATTGTGTACATGTATACATAATATAGAGCCACCTATAAGGTGCCGTGTACTTGTCTTGTATCTGGCGTTAGCTTTTGGACACATAAATATTGCTGACGTGAGTACATATGCATATGTGTATGTCTATGTGTGTGTGTGTGTGTGTGTGTTTACATACATGTACGCGCGCACAGCTGTGTGTGTTTTTGTGGGTGTGTGCGCGGGTGTGTGAATTATTTATTAAACTTGTGCTTTAGAGTAGGAGTAATCGATGTAATACTTAAGATACTGTAACCACCAATTTTTTATGATATAATTACAAGAAGCATAATACAAGAAGCAAAGCATGACTGTAACACATGCAAGTTTGAGAAAAACTTGTAGCTAATAAAGCAAATATCTGATGTTATTAGTTTCTTTGACACGCATTTTCTTATGAAATAGGCAACCTACTTTATTCTCACAAAATGCACACGAAAAAAATATGTATAACATTACTTCCATATCTCCATTGTTATCGATACTCATCTTGCCTAGCATGAATATACAAACCTATTCAGTCTAAAGAACTACCCATACATCTTACATAATGCCTGTCTACAAAAACAGCCACATACGAAATACATGCGGCTAGATAGGTTTTCTTATAAACTAAATTAAATATTCATGACTACGCAGCTCAGTTGATGATTCACCACAAAATTCACCATTTGTTATATGCTTTTCTCGCAAGCTATGTGTGTCTCCTCATTTTTGTTAAATGTGGTTTCTCGCAGGCGCGCCTATCCCAATGAAATGCTAATGAAGATGCTGTGGTGAAGGCGCAAAAAAGTCATATGTGCGACTTTGATAAATCGATGGTCCTAAATCAAAACACCATAACCACTAAATTGATACATACAGGAAATGAACACATACCTTTATAAGAAAAAATATGTGCTATCGCTAACATATAAACATACAGGTTAGCCTATTGTTCGAACATATTTAGACATTCACCTGTTGAGTTTATTGTAAGGTTTTTATAACAGCGGTTATGTCTGTAACAGAGGCAGGAATCTAAAATAATTTTAAACAAAAAGCGTATCCCATGAAATGAGGGCAGCACCCTACTTTATTATTTTGTGATCTCAAAGATATACACATTTATTTAATCAACAAAATGGATTTCCAATAAAACAACAACATAATTAATAATTTATTAAGCCGGACCTTAATGCAGATATTCTACATCATGATCATCATAATCACAGTTTTTAGGCAATGTCGCGCCTTCGTCGACACCACGTTTCTCTGTCTCCAGCAGCTTAATAAACTACCGGCCTATGGCCTACCACCAAAACTATGTACCTGGACAGCAAACTTCCTATCCAACCGGAGCATTTCTGTTGTTGTGGATGGCCATTTCTGTAAACTATATCCAATTAATGCAAGAGTTCCTCAAGGTTCAGCTTTAGCCCCTACTTTGTTTCTTTTCCACATCAATGACCTCCTCTCTAGCACATCCAACCCAGTTCACAGTTACGCGGACTAGAGCACCCTTCACTCAAATATACAAATTCTAAGCCTGTCTCTTTGGCCCAACCAGATGAGGATCGCAGACACATGGAGGGTTCTGTCTCCGTGGATCTCCAAAAAATATTAGACTGAGGAAGTAGAAATCTTGTGCAATTGAACCCCACCAAATCTCAGTCTTGCTTTATTTCTAATAAAAGATACACCAGCCCTAGAACCATTACATTGACCAACCAAGTTATTCAAAGTAATGAGTCCTTTTCACTTGTTGGCATTTCTGTGGATCTAAATCTCAATTGGCACCAACATGTCACATTAATTTCACAAGCAGCTGCTAAGAAATTAGGTTTCCTCTTCCGGGTTCGCAAATACTTTTCACCAGATAATCTCGATACCTTATATACTTCACAAATAAGGCCAAACCTCGAGTACTGCTCCCACATCTGGGGTGCCGCTGCCGCTTCTACACTCGCTATCCTGGACTCCATTGAGAAGAGAGCTATACGTCTCAGTGGTGACCCTACCCTCACCCAAAGGTTGCCATCCCTTGACCACCGACGTGCCGTTGGTGATCGTTCTCTTATATATATATATATATATATATATATATATATATATATATATATATATATATATATATATATATATATATATATATATATATATATATATATATATATATATATATATATATATATCTGCACGGCAGTGCTCAGAGGAGCTTTCTTCCATAGTTCCTCCACCTGCTGCCCCAACAGACCTACCAGGGGAACAGATCGAACCCTTTTACTGTCTAGGTCACCAGACATAGAACATCTTGTTTTGCCCGCTCTTTTGTCCCGAGGACTCCCAAGTTGTGGAATTCCTTGCCGGCACATGTTTTTCCTGCTCCTCCGGACCTCCACACCTTTAAGTCCAGCATTAACAAGTTGCCTCTTTCCTCCTTGTCGACACCCACGGTACGGTAGTATTTAGGCTGTAAGCCCTCGTGGTGTGTTGTTGAAATATATTTTTAAAAATAAAAATAAATAAAAAAGCTCTCTTTATTTTATTATAGCTCTCAAATTCCTCAATTGTGCCACGTTTTTCAGAAGGTTCCCCCTCGATGTACCACTTTCCTTTTCCAAATGTACGTTCTTCAAATAATGTAGACAGAAAGAATTGTGTCTCGAAACATGTCCTTCCTTCCCTACATTTCTTTCAGAAAGCATATCTTTTTTTATTGCACTCTTTTATTTGCCTTTCTGTCAGTATACTGTGTATTTGTAATTTTTTCGCCGTGTACGCACTTCTGTTTTCTAAACGTCCTGTTAAGTCCAGGTTTTCGCAACATATACTAACATACGTGGGACTTGATAGAGCTCTTCTCAGGTTCAAGTTAAAATGTCTGTACGAGAGAAGGGTGCTTTTTTATTGAATGCTTGCATTGCGATCACGATTTAGCTTCCAAAGTTTGCTACGCTAGCCGCCGTATGTAATAATACTCCCACGATACGTGGAGATTTCTGCTTGTTCTATCCTTATTTATCTTCAGCTGTCTTGTTTTCGACATATTGATCTTTAGTTAGATTCCATTTAACACACTATCCAGTAACTCAGTAGGTCTTGTATTTATTTTTCCATTGCTGATATTAGTGCTATCTTATTGCGTCTATTGTGCAACGAAACCGTATTCCATTTGTGTTGATTCCTGCTGTCTCTACTATTGAACTATTTTTTGTATTTTGTGTGGATAGGTTAAATAAACATGGTGATAATGATTATGCTTGCCGTACACGTTCTGGCTTCAATTTCATATCCTTTAGTATACTTTGATTTTTGTATGGATTAAAAATAATGCGCCTTTCTCCTAAATCCAGTTCAGCTCTCTTCATTATATTAAACAATGTTTTCAAATCCACATTATACAGGGTGCTTCACGGTGAGTGGCCTATTAGACGTTTCTGGAAAACTACATCTATTTAAAGCCTAAAAATTGGTATCGGCACGTTTTTGATACTAATCTTTCTAACTAAAATATTTTCAGTTAGCCGGCACTTCGAGTTATACAGGAAGTCGACACAAACTTATTTTTTTTAATGGAACACCTGTATATTATTAGCTTTTTGAATTACACGTTTAATTTAAGGGACACTTTGATCACAACATATTCGAGCCAGTTCGTATCGTTTCGGATTTATTCTCCATTTTGTAGAAAAAAATACGATTGGAGTGCTTTAGAAAAATTCCGATATCTTTAAACACATGCAAGATAGAAACATGCGGTTTTCACTATCCCATAGAGCGTAAAAATTCCTACATATTGTTATAAACACAATACGATTTTAAGATAACAGTTATTTATAACATACATTTGAATTTGAAAATATTCAGAGATAATTTGATTTTTTAAATGTAACGGTACCCATATGTCCTTAGCATCTGATTCAGCGTTAAATTTCCTATCTTTTAAGTCTACACTACCCTATACTCATCTCATACTATTTTCTTTGAAAATTGATTTGAAAATATTAATGGTCAGCGGGGAGGCGCCAACCTTTGACTACTTCTGCCTTCAATGAGTGTCTTATTTTAAAAGGGACACACAGTAACTTGCAGATCCAACCGATTTCTTTTTTGATAACTTTCCGACCTATAGTGGGTATTTCCTATATCTAAAAAGAACAGTCTTTGAGGTATTTAGAGACATTCAAAAATATAACAGCATACTTTTTCCTTATACTGTGGTTGAACGTCAACGTTAAGGCAAGTGTGCCATGATGTACAATTTATATTACATACTTGTCATTCTAAATTATTCGATAAATGTCAATGTACTAATGTTCACAGTTAACATGGAAAATCATTATTCCAATGCAGATTACTTAAATTTATTTTACATCCATGGAGAATGTAATCGAATCATTAGTAGAACATGTACAAGGTTTAATGAGTTAAATCCTGATCTGCCACCCGCATGAGTGAAAAGAAGTTTAGAAGGATGGAGTAAAATTTCCTAGAATTTGGTACCTTTAAAGCACCCAAAGTTAATCCCAGTCAAGTAAGTAGAGATGAAGATAACGAAATAACTGTCCTGGCTTATTTCGAAGCATATACACATGCATATATTTACACTGCAGTGAACGACATACGTATTTCTTACTCCTCTGTAGAAAGATTCTTGTGGAAGCACAAAATGCACAACTGTAAGTTTACTTTAGTGCAAACTCTGCATCCAGAAGTGCTAGTAAAGGGGTCCAGTTTTTTGAAACGATGTTAATTCATATTCAAGGAGATGATAACTTTTTTTTGAAAAAATTATATGAGCTGATGAATCGAAATTGTCTCATAAAGGAGTTTTCAATAGACATAAGAGTCATGTTTGGGCAAATCAAAACCCTCATGCTATTAGGGAAAGGGGATTTCAAGTAAAATTTAGTTTCAATGTGTTTTGTTTATTGAAAGGTAAGAACATTTATTATCATATTTATGATGGAACCTTAATTTCTAATCGTTACATGGAAATATTAAGAACAGTAGTTACAGACTTTTTAGACAATTTACCATTATCAGAATATAGAACTTGTTGATATCAACATAACGGAGATCCTGCTCACTCTACACGACAAATATCTAACACACTCGACGATCTATTTGAAGATAGATGGATTGGAAAGTGTGGTCCCTGGATATGGCCCGCAAGAAGTCCAGATCTTACCCCGCTTGATTTCCATCTTTGGGGAAAGATAAAAACCAAAGTATATGAAACGCCCGTCAATTCAGAATATTTTAAATACATAATTTTCCAACACAGTAACAATATTTCTTTATTATAATTTTTAACTTGAACATTAAATATTTTTGTTTCTACTGTATTTTTGTTTGTTACGTATAAAAAAAATGACATCGCCCCGCTAACAGTTACTATTTCAAATCAATTTTCCAAGAAAACTGCATGAGATAGGTATAGGGCAATGTATACTTAAAAGATAGGGAATTTAACGTATAATCAGATGCTGGGGACATATGGGTACCATTCCATTTAAAAAAATCGAGTTATCTATGATTGAAAATGTTCAAATTCAAATGTAAGTTATAAATAACAGTTATCTTAAAACCGTATTCTGTTGATAACATTATGTAGGAATTTTTACGCTCTATGGGATAGTGAAAACCGCATGTTTCTATCTTGAATATCTTTAAATATATAAGATTTTTTCTAAAGCGCTCCAATCGTAATTTTTTCTACAAAATGGCGAATAAATCCGAAACGATACGAACTATCCCGAATAGGTTGTGATCAAAGTGGCACTTAAATTGAACGTGTAATTCAAAAAGCTAATAATATACAGGATGTACCATTCAAAAAACAAAGTTTGTGTCGACTTCCGGTATAACCGGAAGTGCAGGCTAATTTAAAATATTTTAGTTCGAAAGATCAGTATCAAAAACGTGCGGATACCAATTTTCAGAATTTAAATAGATGTAGTTCCCCAGAGACGTCTAATAGGCCACTCACCGTGAAGCACCCTGTAGAATGCTGTGTCCGGGTCTACAAAAACAACGAGTGTATCTCTATTTTTCTTATGTTTCATTTTTTTGCTGGTAGTTTTGCTGTTAATTCGGCTACACTATGCATTTTTCTTTTTCCAGTTTTTTATGGGCTTTCTTGAATTATTCTCTTAAAATAGGCGGGCCCAGATGATTTGGCTTTATATTTCGTATTCCACTCACATGATCTGCTGTACCATTAGCTTCCTTCCCGTAAAATAACTCTATTAAATAGGTTTTCCAGTGCGTAGCAATGTTTTTCAGTATGTGCCATTTCTGGTTATAAATTTTCATGATTTTACTTTTTGTTCCTGGTTTGTATTGCTTTTTTATACTTGCTGGTAAACTTATTGTAATTATCGATTTCTTCGCCATTTTTTGCATTCATACTTGTGTTACTTTCGCATATATTCACCTAATCATATTTTTAATTTGTCTATGTCTTTGTATGCCGCTTTGTTCTTAATATTTTCCCGTCTATTAAGCTTTTGTATAAAATTTAGTCCAGTGTTTCCTTCGTCCTATTTTCATCGTGCTCAGTATTTTTCCCGCAGCTCCCTTTAGCCCGTTTTTATGTTTTTCCACGCAGATTGTCCTTCGCTAAGAGTTAACTTATTGGTTTCTTTAAACTTGTCCAGTTCCCGGCATATGTTAATTTTTACATATTCCATTTTCTTCTTGTATTTCATTTAATTTTTGTTACCGCTTTTTGCACTTTGCCAGTAGCAGATTATGGTCACCTTCTGTATTTGCACCAGGATATGAGTTGCTGGAGCTAAACAAATTTCTGACATTTCTTAGTAATGTAACAAAATATATTTGATTCCTTACTCTATCCCCCAGTGCTTTCCGTGTATATGGTCTTATCTTCTGTACTGCAAACATTTTGTCGTTAATTGTTGTTGATAACCAGAGCATTCTTCTTCTATGAATATATTAGCTTTTTTCTGCTCTTTCATTAATTTCTCCCAATCCAAGAATTTCAACTACATAATTTTTAATTTGTTTACCGACTACCGCACTAAAATCCCCCGTTTTAATCATCTGATCATGTTTTCTCACTTACTTAAAGACTTAGTTTATATTAAAACACACAAAAAAACATATCTGCCACTTCTATCTTTTCGCTTTGTGATGTCGGAAGGTAGAATTATATTATCGCGTTATTCGGTTGGCATCATAAGTATCATATCGTTGGCATGGAGAATGTTTCCCACTTTATGGTCCATTTGTTTCGTAATAAAATTGAGAGACTCTTCATTTTTTTCCACTTACATAATTAAAGTTCCCATCTTCCTTCCACATTACTTTAGACACGCCAGATATATCTGTATATTTTTTCCGTCATGTCTTTGCTTCTTCCAGTTGCCTGTCCTTAATGAGCGCCTAATATACCAGTTAATATAATAAATGAGTCTTGCTATGCTTCTTTTTAGTGAATTTTCTTTAAAAAATTAACTAATGAGGAGATTCCGACTTTTGAAATTTGAAAAAATTTCTTAAAATGAGCGCAAATTAGGTCTCCTGGAACACATATCCGGGATCAGTTTCAATTTATATATATATATATATATATATATATATATATATATATATATATATATATATATATATATATATATATATATATATATGTATGTATATGTATATATGTATCACACCGATATTTCAAAAAATAATGGGCCGATTTTGATTAAATTTGGTGAATACATTTCTTTTGCAAATCGCTTGGACAAGTTTCTTAGGCAGGAAAAGCGGCCCAGGTTTTCCCGGAAAATTTTGTGTTTCCTTTCGAAAAACAATTATGGCTCTAGAAATAACAAAGTAAGGGCAACCAAATTTGGTATGGTTTATATAATTATAGGTAAATTAGCTACCAAAATTTAGCTCTGTATGTTAAAAGACAAAAAAGTCTGAAACTAATACGGGCTATGGCAAGAAAATTTCTCAAGAAGAATGTTATGCAAAGCCCGAAGTCTTAGCTTCAACCGTCACTGTTCTTCATTTCACTAAAATATTTCCAGAAGATTCCTTTCAAATAGACCCGTTCTCTGATGCTTTGGCAGTAGTCTTAGCTATAAAGTTTATCGTTTAATGGTATATAATTTATGTCGAATTTTCGTAAAAAATCAATAAAGCTCAATATACCCCTTATTATACAGGATACAAAAAAAAATGTATACATTAATTATAGGGTGTCTGGCGTTACATCTTAAAAAGGTATTTCTACAATCATAGCATGGCCCGTAAGTCGTTGGTGATACAAACTTTATTTATTTTTTAATCGAACACCTCTTATGTTATTGCGTTTTTGCATTTTCCATCGAAATAGAATGCATGTTTGTAAGAAAAGAAATTCGGGACGCGGCAAGTGTCTTATGGTAGCGAATTTTTATTAAATGCTTCAAATTTGAATAGCTCAATATGCTAATATAAAGTTGACCAATAAACCAGTTTTTTCGGGAACATTTGAAGTTTACTTTCGGAAATATTTGTACATTTTCAAACAATAAAGTTATTTTGATGAAACATGGCACATTGCTTCTACTATATAGGTTATACTGGTAATCAAATTGGATGCCTGCTTTCTTAAAAAAATACATATTTGCTATTAAAAACATTTTTGTGAACATTCGCTACCATAACGCACTTGCTGCGTCGAGAATTTTACGTATTTTTATTATATATTTGCTTTACATGACCTTCTAGCTGATAGAGCGTTTGTTAAAAGATGTAGATATAATACACGGGTAGGTGTATTATTAGGGTAAATTGGAGACTTGGATATTGGAGACTTGACATACTGTCATAACAACACTATATATTCAAAACAAAAGCTATTTGTTAAAGAATAAAATGAAGCACATATACATGTCATGGTAAAAACGATAAATACTTAGATAAAAAAAAAACAGTGGGTACTTTTGTATGTCAAAAGATAATATTTTTATTTAAATTTATAGTAAACAGTTCTATATTTCCTGATTGACTACATTAAACAAACTGAAGCAAGTTGATGAGGAGGTATATATTTTATTTTAACTTGATTTATTGGCTAGGTTCCCAAACCAGTTAACTACAAAAAGAAATACATGCCGTTGCATTTTTTGACCACATATGTTTATTTAACTGGGTTACACCATCTGATGACTCAGCTGATGTTAGTATTTTCTTTTTTGACATGGTTTTTAAATAATGCATTCTTAAACAAATAAGATTTTCAATTGCAGCATCGAAATGGGGAAATTAATACATGATATCTTATTGTTTGTGTTTGAGCAGCGTTACACAAGAAACATAATAACGTTGGAAAATGCATGTATTTTAATAGTTATCTCAGTTTGTTAAATAATTTGATGAGAAAATCTCAGGTCCGTCGTAATATCTAAACTCATGTCAATAAAAAATATAATGAAATGATATATTACTCAATTTAAATGCGAAAGTGAAAATTTCAATAAGTCAACCCCTTTATCTCACCCTTCTCTTAAACATCATAAAAACCCTGAAAATCTGATTGAGTACCAAAAACTAAGATCGAATATGAGGAAAATAATGAAGAAATCGAAGAAAGAATCATGGAGATTATACGTTTCAACATTAAGTGGTCAAACACCTGTCAATGAAGTATGGAATAAAGTTAGAAGCTCTAGAGGTGTCCACAAAAGTTTTAGCATTACAGCCTTAAAAGATTCCAGCCAGAATATAATCACCAACACTCCAGACATTGTCAATAACTTAGCAGAAAATATGTATCAAAATTCTAGTGACGTCAATTATACAAACAAATTTAAAGTTTACCGAAATCAAATTGAAGCTAACGATCAACGTTTTGATAGGTCAGATAATACATCCCCATTAAATGCACCGTTTTCTATTTGTGAACTAAAACCAGCTCTTAAATCTACCCATGATTCCACAGCTGGACCAAACAATATCCCAGGAATCTTCT
This sequence comes from Tillus elongatus, assembly GCA_964006375.1. Classification (NCBI taxonomy): domain Eukaryota; kingdom Metazoa; phylum Arthropoda; class Insecta; order Coleoptera; family Cleridae; genus Tillus; species Tillus elongatus. The sequence continues at coordinate 142,952,974 of OZ023262.1, forward strand.
TGAAACGATTACCAGATGATGCACTAAAAGTACTTTTAAATATATATAACGTAATATGTCAACAACAAGTTTTTCCAACCATATGGAGACAGTCCACCACCTTACCCATTCTCAAACCAGGCAAATCTAAACTGGATGCCAACAGTTATAGACCCATTCCTCTAACCCGTACAGTTTGTAAACTACTTGAAAATATGGGTAATCGAAGATTACTTTGGTTTATAGAACACAACAATTATCTCGATCAACTTCAATCTGCGTTCCTACCCAATCTCAGCACGTTAGATAATCTTATGTGTCTTAAATCTGAAATTCTTGATGCCTTCTCAAATCATCAGCAACTCGTGGCTGTTTTCTTTAATATTAAAAATGCATTCGACTCAGTCTGGAGATATGGAGTTGTACAAAAATTAACTAAATGGGGAATTAAAGGTAATTCATTAATGTTTATAAAGAATGTTCTCAGTAAAAGAACTTTTAAAGTGAAAACTACCAACACTTTATCTGATTCATATGGCCTAAAAAATGGAGTTCCCCAGGGATCTGTCTTAGGTCCAACTCTCTTTAACGTTGCAATAGTGATATTCTTCAATCAATAAGTTGTCATGTAAAGAGTGCTTTGAATGCTAACGATCTAGTCATATACTGCAGAGGTAAAAATAACGTATGGACATGTAATCTAATTCAAAAGACTATCGATAATTTGGAAAAATGGTCTGATAACAATGGATTGAACTTTTCCTGTTCCAAATCAAAGTTTATGATTTTTTCAAAAAAGAAAAATCATTCAGTTACTCACACTCTCAAGCTACGGAGAATGATTCTACAAGAGGTTACAAAGCATAAATTTCTGGGAATAACCTTTGATTCAAAGCTAACTGGAAAGCTCACATAAATGTACTCAAGGCTGATTGCATTATTAGACTAAACATTTTGAAAGCTCTTGGACACTATAACTGGGGTGCTCATAAATCAGTCTGGCTAAGTATGTTCAGATCACTGATAAGATCAAAAATTGACTATTGCTCAGCTATTTATATTTCCGCAAGCAAATCAACTTTAAAACCACTTGAAATTATTGTAAATCAACAGATTCTATGATGCGAACGTTTCAGCACAGCTACCGTTTTCTTTACATATAAAGAATCTAAATCATATTTTCAATCCATATCTGACAAATTATATATGCAATAGTGCTATTTCTCCATGGACCATTGTTTTTCCACCGACGGAAACCACTTTTTTATCGCATAAATCGAATGTATTGCCAGCTGAATGTGTCAATAGATTATTTCAAGAGATTATCTCTAGATATCGATATGATATAATTCTTTACACTGATGGATCAAAAAGTGAAATTCGTGTCGGATGTAGTATCACTTCTGCACTAAAGGAAGAAGCATATCAATTGCCGTCAATATGTAGTAACTATACAGCAGTACTACACGCCATAATGAGAGAAACTAACACATTCGCCAACTCTTATTTCAATAACGCCTTAATATGCACCGATTCTCTTTCGTCGATTATATCACTCACAAACCTTTACACAAAGGGCCATCTTGTAATCCAAGTACAAGAATCTATTCATTGTTCCTTGCAATCTGGCAAATCTATCAGACTTATATTTGTCCCATCACACTGTGGCATTACTGGAAATGAAAATGCAGACGAATGTGCCAGGAATGCTGTCTTAATCGATACTATAATTCCTCTTCAACTTTACTCCGACGTTTCTGCACAGATAACAAATTTTTATAGACAGAAATGGCAAATACATTGGTCTTCGCTAAGCAACAAACTGCGAGAAATTGAACCAAATGTGGCAATCAAGAAACTTCCTGATTTATCTCGCAGGGAAGAAGTGATTATCAGAAGACTCCGAATTGGCCACTTTCTACATACACATGGTTATCTCTTAAATCAACAGAAACGCCCGTATTGTGAGCTCTGTGACCGACCAATTTCAATTTTTAACATTCTATTAGAATGTCCCTTATATGCCTGTCCACGATTTGAAAATTTTGGTGAAAGAAACTTAGCTGAAATCTTAGGTCTAAATTTTACGAATGTAAACTGTTTACTTCGATTTCTAAGACAGTCTAATTTATATAATGGTATTTAAGTCTATTTATTAGTTCCTCTTTTTATATATAATTTTGTTGTGTAATTATTTAAAGTTTCGATAGTGTCAATGACCTTAGTTGTTAAGGCACTTAAATTATAAATAAAAAGCTTTTAGATAATATAATGTGGTTGTATTGGCGACAGTCTATCTAAAAGCGTGTATTTAGAAAGCAGTGTGTTACTCGAAGGACTGAAAGTAATAAGTTATGGAACAAAAATTGTCGTCAGTTTTGTACCCAGTAACTTTGTAGGTTTTCTGTCTTAGAATGATGCCCAAACAAGGTTAAAAGTTATTCTTCATGAGTCTGGAACATCTGCTAGACATTAAATAATAAACGTTATACTTATAAAAGGTTCATAAATTTGATTTGTTGGGATTTCATAATGATTTTTTGTGCGCGTTTATGTGTATTTTAGATCTTCTTTCGCAGACAAATGTCGTTTAGTTGAATGAAAAAAAATTCGGGACGCCGCAAGTGCGTTATAGTAGCGAATTTTCATAAGGATCGTACACTGCTATTATACGGCATATTAGTAAAGTTAATACTTTAAACTTACACAGACCTCGAAGATCGATTTTATAGGTCCTAGTACCCACACATGTAAAGAATTCTTTCGAAAGTTTTACCATCGATATCTCTCTACTATCAAAAAAATCTTGTACTCTAACTCCTTTTGAGAAAAATGCTGAAAACTCAATTTTCTATGAAGCTAAAGAACTGACTTTTGCTATATCTGTAGATAGTGTAAGTAAGATCTTGTTCAAAATGTATGAAATCTGTGCACTATTGTTTCTCCAAACGTCAAAATAAAACATAAAAAGCAGAAATTTATCGAACTGGATTCGATCGCGTAACCTTCTGCTTATGAGGCAAAGCGGGACGTCTCTGAACTATCTGGGTATACGTCAAAATACGTTTTGTTTGGTGATACATTAGATCGGCTTCATGTCCGGGATATTATGTTTAAAGTATACGTAACAATTAATAGAATTACCATTGAAACACCCCCCACGAGTGTTTCGGTCTTATATGACGTCTTTTGTTTATGTTTAAAGATAAAAGAAACTATTTTAGAATTATTTTTATACAGAGTTGGGAAGATTTTGTTTAGATTCGTACTATATTATGCGACAGCATAATATATCTATGCTGCGCTAAGACTGTATTTGAGGCCGTTCGTAAAGCTACAATTATAGTGTCTTTTAATAATTGATTGAATCTCCCAGTTAAATAACAATTACTTGGCAATTTTTTAATTTCACGTCTGTCATTTTCGATAATTGCAGCCGAGATTTCACGATTGTTGATTCGGGTAGTATGTGTTATGCCTGGTATATATTTAGTTTGGTTACCGTTGATGTATGGTTTATACCTGTTGTATTTATTAATCAATCTACGCGTGGCAGATAACTACTCTGTCTGTCAGGCATTGGACTTTAACCACTAAGTCGTCTCAACGCATGTCTCTGGGATTTTATTTTTAATTTGGACTATTTCTAGCCACATGTTAGTTACTCTGATATTTACAAAAATATAGCGTTTTTAAAAAGTTTTCCCCGATTTTCCACCGGAAAAACATATAAAAATTTTAGCGGACCTTGGTTTCGGTTCTAGGGACCCAAATTCGCGCTCATCTGAAAAAAAAATTCAAAAGCTTTTCATCGTGACCTCTCTTAATGAAAATTCGCTAAGACGTTGTATGCTTCTGATCTGCAAGATTTTAATAACTTAATCGCCCAGCTGAGTAAAGGTGTCACCTATATTGTACATTGTGTTATTAGCAAAATTGAAAATACAAAAATAAACAAAAGGATGCAGCCCTTTAAGTATTTCAGGAAGCACTGAATCGATTTTGGTGAAACCCTCTAATCATGTTTAATTTTACGAGGACCACGATCATATTATTCTGCATTCTAAACCACTTCTAGATTATTTAGAAATCATGTAAATTTCCGGTAAGCCATACCAAACCTGTTTTCACACACATAGAATTCCGATTTATAAATTGAACTATGTATATTATACATAGAGGCTGTCTCAGTCGTTAGAATATTGTGGAGTTCTCGCCAAAATAAAAATTTGATAATATAAAAAATCGGTATAATTGCTTCCATTCACTTTAACTAAAATATTTTCGAATTTTTAGCACACTCGGTTATACCGGAAGTCGTCATCAACTTATTTGTTTTAAATTGAACACCCGTATATTAGTGAAGAGAGGTATCGATGGTGAGACGTTGCAAATATTTTTCAAATGAGCGCGAACTAGGACCCATATCCGGGGTCAGTTTAAAATTTTATATGTTTATAAATATATATATATATATATATATATATATATATATATATATATATATATATATATATATATATATATATATATATATATATATATATATATATATATATATATATATATATATATATATATATATATATATATATATTTATAAACATATAAAATTTTAAACTGACCCCGGATATGGGTCCTAGTTCGCGCTCATTTGAAAAATATTTGCAACGTCTCACCATCGATACCTCTCTTCACTAATATACGGGTGTTCAATTTAAAACAAATAAGTTGATGACGACTTCCGGTATAACCGAGTGTGCTAAAAATTCGAAAATATTTTAGTTAAAGTGAATGGAAGCAATTATACCGATTTTTTATATTATCAAATTTTTATTTTGGCGAGAACTCCACAATATTCTAACGACTGAGACAGCCTCTATGTATAATATACATAGTTCAATTTATAAATCGGAATTCTATGTGTGTGAAAACAGGTTTGGTATGGCTTACCGGAAATTTACATGATTTCTAAATAATCTAGAAGTGGTTTAGAATGCAGAATAATATGATCGTGGTCCTCGTAAAATTAAACATGATTAGAGGGTTTCACCAAAATCGATTCAGTGCTTCCTGAAATACTTAAAGGGCTGCATCCTTTTGTTTATTTTTGTATTTTCAATTTTGCTAATAACACAATGTACAATATAGGTGACACCTTTACTCAGCTGGGCGATTAAGTTATTAAAATCTTGCAGATCAGAAGCATACAACGTCTTAGCGAATTTTCATTAAGAGAGGTCACGATGAAAAGCTTTTGAATTTTTTTTTCAGATGAGCGCGAATTTGGGTCCCTAGAACCGAAACCAAGGTCCGCTAAAATTTTTATATGTTTTTCCGGTGGAAAATCGGGGAAAACTTTTTAAAAACGCTATATTTTTGTAAATATCAGAGTAACTAACATGTGGCTAGAAATAGTCCAAATTAAAAATAAAATCCCAGAGACATGCGTTGAGACGACTTAGTGGTTAAAGTCCAATGCCTGACAGACAGAGTAGTTATCTGCCACGCGTAGATTGATTAATAAATACAACAGGTATAAACCATACATCAACGGTAACCAAACTAAATATATACCAGGCATAACACATACTACCCGAATCAACAATCGTGAAATCTCGGCTGCAATTATCGAAAATGACAGACGTGAAATTAAAAAATTGCCAAGTAATTGTTATTTAACTGGGAGATTCAATCAATTATTAAAAGACACTATAATTGTAGCTTTACGAACGGCCTCAAATACAGTCTTAGCGCAGCATAGATATATTATGCTGTCGCATAATATAGTACGAATCTAAACAAAATCTTCCCAACTCTGTATAAAAATAATTCTAAAATAGTTTCTTTTATCTTTAAACATAAACAAAAGACGTCATATAAGACCGAAACACTCGTGGGGGGTGTTTCAATGGTAATTCTATTAATTGTTACGTATACTTTAAACATAATATCCCGGACATGAAGCCGATCTAATGTATCACCAAACAAAACGTATTTTGACGTATACCCAGATAGTTCAGAGACGTCCCGCTTTGCCTCATAAGCAGAAGGTTACGCGATCGAATCCAGTTCGATAAATTTCTGCTTTTTATGTTTTATTTTGACGTTTGGAGAAACAATAGTGCACAGATTTCATACATTTTGAACAAGATCTTACTTACACTATCTACAGATATAGCAAAAGTCAGTTCTTTAGCTTCATAGAAAATTGAGTTTTCAGCATTTTTCTCAAAAGGAGTTAGAGTACAAGATTTTTTTGATAGTAGAGAGATATCGATGGTAAAACTTTCGAAAGAATTCTTTACATGTGTGGGTACTAGGACCTATAAAATCGATCTTCGAGGTCTGTGTAAGTTTAAAGTATTAACTTTACTAATATGCCGTATAATAGCAGTGTACGATCCTTATGAAAATTCGCTACTATAACGCACTTGCGGCGTCCCGAATTTTTTTTCATTCAACTAAACGACATTTGTTTGCGAAAGAAGATCTAAAATACACATAAACGCGCACAAAAAATCATTATGAAATCCCAACAAATCAAATTTATGAACCTTTTATAAGTATAACGTTTATTATTTAATGTCTAGCAGATGTTCCAGACTCATGAAGAATAACTTTTAACCTTGTTTGGGCATCATTCTAAGACAGAAAACCTACAAAGTTACTGGGTACAAAACTGACGACAATTTTTGTTCCATAACTTATTACTTTCAGTCCTTCGAGTATATATATATATATATATATATATATATATATATATATATATATATATATATATATATATATATATTTATTTATTTATATTTGTGTGTGTGTGTGTGTATCCAACCAATAACTCAAAAAATAATTAACAGATTTTGATGAAACTCGGCAAGTGCCTTTCTTTCTTTTATTAATAGCTAGAATGAGTTCGTTAGCCAGGAAAATCGGACCAGGTTTTCCGGTAAAATTTTTAGTTTTCTTTAGAAAAAAATTTCTGCTTGTACTTTTTTTAGAAAGGAACTTTAATTTCAATCTTTTTTATTTAGGCTACACCATGTTTGTCTTTTACGGTTTTCGAGAAATAATCATTTTCCAAAATTCTGACAGCTGGTTGATGTTTACTAAAATTGGCTTGGAATTGTATCTACTTAGGAATTGAAATCTTCTTAGTATTGTGGCCTAAAGATCCCTTTATCGGGGCTATTCTTTAAAAAAAAATTTGTCTGAGAATAATTCCTAGATTTACACTTTTTCGCAAGAGTTAAAAACATAAAGAAATCAATTTTACTTCCACATCGTCACAACGTGTGGAGGTATCGCAGCGGCGACAAACATTTCAATATTTTTTTCATTTAAACGTCGTAAAAAGTGTCAAAACATATAAAAGTCATGGTTTGGAAACGAAATTTTTTTGTCCATCGGTCTCTCGGTCTGTATGTCTGTCTGTTTGTAGCCACGATAACTTTAGAACGAATTGAGATATTGTCTTCAAATTTGGTATACAGTTAGCACCCGACAAACGAACGGTTCGGATTGTTTTTGGCTAAAATGGCTCGAAGGGGTAGGGGATGAATGGGGGGTGGGCTGATTTGCTAAAAATTGACATTTTTTCGTTATAACCTTAGTAATATAACGTTTTGGCGTTTGTTTATTAGAAAACTTCCAATTTCATCAAACATCTGGTATTCTGTGCTGAAATTAAATTAGCGGTTGAATCTGCTGCGTGGAATATCGGTGACAGAAATTTTGAATTTTGTTTTCCTAAAACGGCGTAAAATGTGTCAAAACATATAGAAAACTTAATTCTGGAACGAACTTTTTTGTCTGTCGGTCTGTCGGCCTGTACGCCTGTCTATTGCAATAACTTTCGAACGAACTGAGATACAATCTTAAAATTTGGTATCCAGTTAGCACCCGATAAAGAAGCACTTCTAATTGTTTTTGAGTAAGATTGCTTCAGGGGGTAGGGGATAAATGGGGGATGATTTAGTGAAAGTTGACATTTTCTCTTTAAAACGGTTGATCGGTGGAGTAACATAACAGAAGTTTATGGGTACAGGAATACGAATATTTACCTTATGATCAAGTCATGAACCCTGAATTCATTTCATGAGTATGTCTTTCTGAGGAGAGTAAATTGTCATAGCTATGTGGAAGTTATGATTCAATTTGCAGCACTATTTTATTAAGTATAATGACCTAGTTTTAGTTACATCATCTAACTGGTAATACGAATTTTTACAGAGTGTTATTACATGTTCCCATACCTAAATAAAATCGTTTAAAGTTATTTCCAAAAAAAATAGCACTTTTTAATTTTTTACCCGTTATGTCGAAAATGCGTTTGCTATGAATGGTTACTATGGATACCTACGATAGATAATTTTTCAAATGTTAAGTTTTTGTTGTATTTGTTAACTGCTTTAACATTACTACTAATAGAGTTAAAATGGAAAACAATAACGAAAATAATGTTTATACAATTCTAGCACTTCTTAATTTATTTTTTATACGCAGAATTGTCAGTAGAACTTGCAGAACATTTAACAAAAACTTACCACATCTGCCCCCAATGACAAGAGGTAAATTTAGAATAAAAGTAAATTTTGTGCGTCTTGACCGAATTGGTCAAGTGTTAAATCGAAAAAAAAAACACAATTGATCATAAAGGAAAGAGTTAAATACCTTGGCCTATTTCGAGGCCAATTCCAACGCCTCAGTTGGAGCTGCGGAAAAAGATCTGGGAATCAGTAGATGTTAAGTACAGAGGATTTTAAAGAAGCCTTAAAGACCCCGACGACAGAATTACCTTGTGCGATATGTTCTATTATCAAAGTTAAGAGGAAGACAACTTGTTGAAAAAAAAAATCCCAATGGACAAATCTATGTTTTCGCGTGAAGGGTTTTTTAACTGGCGTAGGCACCATGTCTGAGTTTCAGCTCATCTGCATGAGATCCGAGAAAGCAGGCTAAGTTTAGTTTTAATGTCTTGTGCTTTATAATGAATGACAGGTTCTCTTACATCATTTATAACAGCGTGTTAACGGTGAAGCGTTACCTGAATTTGTTACGGGCTGTGGTTGTAGATTTTTTTCACGACCTCCCCCTGAACTTGAGAGGAAACGGTTGGTATCAACTGGATGGAGCTCCGGTTCATTGCACCCAGAAAGTATACCAAGAAACCACCTTTATGTCCAAAGACAGGTGAATAAGGCGGTTGGGACCATGGAACTGGCCTGCAAGATCCCCACACTTGACACCTTTGTCCTTCTACCGTTGGGAACATATCAAACATCAGGTCTACCAGACACCAGCGTACACAAGAGAGGAATTAGAAGCACGCGTGCTAGCAGTATTCGACAGGGTCTCTCCTCAAGGGGTGCAAACAGCGACACTGGAGGGTTATTCTTTACGCTTAACAAAATTCTTGAAAGCGAATGGCCATCACTTCAAACATTTATAATAATTTGTTTCCGGTTTTCTTACAACATTTTTGGCCATTTGAGGAGATGGCATATAGTTAATCTTTAACGCTCTACAAGTTTTACCAAGAACTGTCACACTTTCCATATGTAAAAAAAATAAGTAATTTCTGAATTCTGTATAATCACTATTTGCGTTGTGTTATTCATTTTAACACTCTTTGGCAAAAATGCATGCACTTTGTAATAACAAAAGAAATTTCAAAAAGCTAGTTCTTTAAAACATGTTTTTGACCATTCATAGCCTTCTCGACATAATGGGTAAAAAACTAAAATTTTAGGTTTTTTTTTTGTAAATGACTCTACAAGGATTTGATTTAGGTGTAACATGTAATATCATTTTGTAGCATTTTTTATTGCCAATTGGATTAAGTAACGAACAATAAGTCGTTTCTTTAAAAAAATATATGTATATTTTCAAGTGTTGCTGAAAAGTATAAATTTGGGAATTATTCTCAGGCAAAAAAAATTATTTTAGTAAACGACCCCGGTAAAGAAATCTGTAAAATACAATCCTGAGTGACATTCAGCTTCGTATCTAACTCCAAATGGGAGTTACGGGTCATTTTGTAAACGTCAACCAGCTGTTGGAATTTCGGAAAAGAATTTATTTCTCAAAAACCTCAGGAGATGGACATGGTATACTTTAAAGATTCAAATTTACGATTTCCTTAAAAAAATGCCAAAATATACAGGCTGTTTCTTTTAAAATAACAAAGTTGATGGCGACTTCAGGTTAACCCGAAGTGCTAGAGATCTACAAATATTTTGGTTAAAGAGACATAATCAATTATACCTAATTCTATATATTCTGACCGTAGCTCCATAGACTTCTAACGACAGGTCTCGCTGAGACAACATGTATCTTGCTCCGCCTCACTTTGTAATTTTGGAAAGTATACTTTATTATCGAGATTTTCTGGTGATTTGCTTCAATTGTCAACATAATGTGTTTGGCCATAGCTTTTGTGTTGACTCTTATAAAAGATGGTTTGATATGTATATCGCAGATGACTAAAATGAAGTCTCTAATGGTCAGATCTAATTATACATATAAGTAAATTCAATTGCTTTTGACTATTGCTTAGTTGCTAAACAGTAAGTTGCATCAATAGATAAATCTTCTCCTGATACTTGCAGACTTATCAAACATTGAAATTAAAAACAAATAGAACGGTTCATGCAAACTTGCATATCTAGCACACTCACGACAACACAACGTCGGCAATGCATTGTCATTAACCTTGCCTTACTACCGTGACATCGCTTATTATTCATTATTTCTAGGTCGTTCATATACATAGGGTTAGGTTTGATTGTGAGTGGGCCATACCGGTCCCTCCACCGCGACCATAAGGTCTATTGTGGCTCACGGCTAATAGTCTATATTTCGCCCAACAAAGCCAGACTCCTGCAGAGGTCGATAATCTTTGTGAGCGAAAGTTGATCCAGATCCTCCAGAGCAAGCTTTATCTTGCCAAAGAGCAGGTATCTAGTCCTGTCCGCTGCCGGACTTCATATACATAAGTCAATTGTTTTAGAAGTGCTATTGCAGTAGCCTTTTAGGCAAGCTATTTTTCGTAAACAAACCAAATTATTATAAATATTCGAATTAACATGCCAGACTTGTTTTAATTAATACTTTTCTTTTTGTTTTAGAACGGAGGCGCTAAGGATGGATTGGACATGAATTTGGCTTCGGCTTGGCAGAAAGGTTACACGGGGAAGGGAGTAGTTGTGTCAATCCTAGATGATGGGATACAAACCAACCATCCAGATTTGGCACAGAATTATGTAAGTTATTGTACTTACTGTCTTGTGTGTTACCTCTAAAGCAAAACGACGGTAATTTATGATAGAGCCAAAGTCGTCTCTACATTAAGACGGCGTTAGCACAGCAAATCTATTTTATCGTATGGGTATAATAATTTATACAGAAATTACTTACCTTAGTGTATTAAAGCGAGCTAACTTTATTTAGGAGATACTAAAACACGAACCTTCTGTAAACTTATACGATTCTAAATTTAAAATCTTGTTATTTTAATAATTTTTGAGATTCAACAAAAACATACACATGGTTAATCAGAAGAAGGTTTATTAAAGAACGTTAATTGATAAGTTTATTATGTTTGACTGTCAATACAAACATTCGGAACATAAACACGGTGTTTCGCGCAAGTTGAGTGCCCACACACCTACACACCTTGCCACACGTCTTTTTTATGAATTTTAAAAATAAATTAGTCATGATGAAAAGAATTTTTTATTGTGTTATATATATATATATATATATATATATATATATATATATATATATATATATATATATATATATATATGTATATATATATATATATATATATATATATATATATATATATATATAAAATTGAAACTGACCCTGGTTATTGGTTCTAGGGAGCCCTGTTTTCTAAATTCAAAAGTAGGATTCACTAAAACAAGCACATTCCTACATCGTATCAAATTTACATGAAAATTATTTTACCCTTAATTAAAATTACGTGGAAAAGTTATTTATGATTATTATACATAGTTTCAGTCTATTGTCTCCCATATGAATTTACAAAATGATGTTGTAAATTTAGCACAGTTGTTACACCTGAAGTAATAGTATTAACACCGATACGCTCCTGAATGTGTCACCATTCAGGTAGAAATTTTACACGCATTATATATATTTTAGTACAGCCATATGGGGATAAAAATCCTAATTTAAAACACAACATGAGCTGTTCATTGTATTTTATTTATAATGCTGGTATTACATGTAGGTTAAAATGTGAACTGGAAGTAAATCTGCGCACCACAATGCGCAACTGATTTGTAAAATAACGCAAATCAGAGTTGAATCATTTAGGATACTTTTTGCTACAAAAGCTAGGAAGCAAGAAGGATGATTTTATAAATAAAAAAATTAGAATCTGAGATGTAAACCATCAAGTCCAAGTTTTACCTTTCTTGTTGCTGTGCTTGACAAATATAGACCGTCGAACTATTAACAATGCAATGCAACGGAATAAATTCAGTATCTCAATTATTGCGCATATTTATCAATGATACTTGAAAAGTTCCAGAGGTTCATAGGAGCGATTATCGAAGCAGCAAAAAAGACCATACCCGGAGGATTCCGTAAGGAATACTTACCAGGATGGAATAATGACTCTAAGGAACGGTACAGGGCATTTCTCGAGAGCGGAGACAGGGAAATGGCTAATGGTCTGTTGAACAGACTGAATATATGTCGCCAAGAACGGTGGATAGAAACCGTCATCAGCCTAGACCTCAAAAAATCCAGCAGGAAAGCGTGGTCACTCTTGAGAAGGCTCGGCGCGGGCCCAAAAATCGCAAAAATTACCCGGAAATACATCCAGACAGGATTTCCTCCCACGTAGTGTCCACATCAAGAGCACCACGGGATAGAACCCACTCAACTCGCACTAAACATGAACTTAAAGCTCTAAAAGCCAACAGCCAGGAAAAACCGAGTTCTCACGCCCAGTTACCGTAGACGAGGTGGCAGATGCTCTGAGGAACACGAAGGCGGTAAAAGCACCAGGGCCTGATGGAATCCATCCAGAATTCCTCCTTAACAGCGGTAAATATACAATAAAATGGCTAGCCAAATTCTTCACGAACATCGTGAAAAAGGGAACCATTTCGAGCACAATGAAAAGGTCCAGAGTTGTCACTATCCTCAAACAGGGAAAGCCAAATGATGACCCGAAAAGTTACCGCCCAATAGCGCTACTAAGCGCAATCTATAGGCTGCTTGAGAGACTTCTTTATGATAGAATCGGAAGCAAAATATTGGAAAGGGTCCCCATCGAGCAGGCCGGTTTTAGACCAGAGAGAAGCTGCACAGATCAGATCATGTCACTCACAACCCATATTTAAACAGGCTACCAAGATAACCTGAAAACATCAGCCGTGTTCGTAGACCTCGCTGCAGCTTACGATACTGTGTGGAGACATGGACGACTCTACAAACTTTATCAAACAGTCCCATGCACACAAACCCTGCAACTTATTGATAACATGCTTACTGGTAGAGTTTTCCGGGTCATACTGGGCAAGAAAACGAGTTCCTTAAGGACGCTTAATTACGGTCTTCCCCAAGGATCTGCCCTGTCCCCACTGTTTTTCAACCTCTATATCTCCGACATGCCTGAAACTAGATCTCGAAAATTCGGCTATGCGGATCACTGGGTACTAGCCACACAACACCGTCTCTTTGAAGAAACAGAAACTGTCCTCTCTTCAGACTTGGTGAGCTTGGGGACGTATTTCCGTAAATGGACACTGAGGCCAAACCCCAATAAAACGGAGACGGCGTGCCTCCATCTATCTAACAAGGCAGCGAATAGACAGCTCCAGGTCTACTTCGAGGATACTTTACTGCGCCACAACACACACCCGAAATATCTTGGTGTCACCCTAGATAGGACACTGACCTAAAAGAGGCATCGGCAGAGCACGGCTGCGAAGCTGCGAACTCGGAACAACATTCCCCACAAGCTATGTGGTACCACATGGGACTCAACCGCTGAAACATTAAGATCCTCAACACTTGGGCTGGCTTACCCAAGTGCAGAATACGGCGCACTGATCTGGCTCAAAAGTGCGCATACCCAAAGGGTGGACACACAGCTAAACGAGACCATGATGATAATCAGCGGAACGCTAAAATCGACTCCTATCGAATGGCTACCAATACTGAGTCATATACCTCCTCCAGATCTCCGGTGCAAGGCAGCTCTTCTCGGAGAATATAAACGTATACAAGGCAACCCTCAACTTCCCATATACCAGGAAACGGTTAAATCGTGCAGAAACAGACTTTGATCCAGAAGACCGACCACAAGAACTGCAAGAGAACTACACACGTCACAGTTCGACCCCATATATTCTTGGGAGCGAAAATAGACAGACAACTGCCCCCCTCAACTCAGAAATCTTCCGTGCATAAGAATGAAACCTCCCGCCTTAGAACAGCACCGCAAAATATGGACATCACTGAACAGAATACACACCAACCATGGCATATGCGCGGACTCACTACACAAATGGGGTAGGGTGTAATCTGCGAGGTGTGACTGCGGAGCGTAAAAGCAGACCGTCCAACATATGGTGATGGAATGCCCAAATACAGCATATGAGGGCGACTTCCTTGTGGCAACTGACGCACAGTGGGGCAAAAGGCCAAAAAGCTGGCCAAAACTACTAAAAATGAACCAATTTTTTCAAAACTTGGTATCGGGGGGTTTTTTGGGTTGCTGATTACGAATCTGAGATCCATTTTATTAAAAACAAAATGGCGGCTTCAAAATGGCGACCGGAAATTGTGAAAGCTACTCCGATTATGATAAAATTTGACATCTGGGGTTTTTTTGGGTCGCTGATTGCGAATATTATATCCATTTTATTAAAAACAAAATGGCGGCTTCAAAATGGCGAGCGGAAATAGTGAAGTTAACTCTGATTATGATAAAATTTGATATCTGGGGGTTTTTTAGGTTGCTGATAACGAATCTGGGATTCTTTTTTCCAAAAACAAAATAGCGGTTTAAAAATGGCGACCGATTGTTATAAAATGTACTCTGATCATTGTGAATTTGGTATCCGGGTGTTTTGTAGGTTCCTGATTACGAATTAAAAGTCTTGTAATTGTAAACAGGATATTACTTACATCAAACAACATATACAATTATTGATCAGTGGTGAAATAATATTTACTTTTAAGTTATTTACATGTTTAAATCACTATTTCTTAATCACTAGTTTTAATCACTATCTTCATAATCAGTTACAATCTTTTCTTCGTCATCTGTTTCATTTTCGTCGTCTGATGTGAGCCCTTTCTCAAGTAATGTGTTCGCGTCATTAGTCAGTTCGGATTTCTTTTTAGTTGGTAATTTACGAACACTTGAAATGTAGGGGTCGGAGTTTAGAAGCATACGATTCATTAAATCGGTCATTGTTGCAGTTCGACTTATTTTCCTAGTGTAGTCTTGCCTTAATTTCTTAATAAACTTATTGCAAGCTTCCTGGGCTTCTTCAGACATCATGCGTTTCTCTCATCGGTCACGTGATGTTAAATGAGGTTATTGCTGAATTTTCCGGCTGCTCGAGCCATGTGCTTATTTCGTCAAAGATGCTGCTAAATAATTGCCCCATTTGACTAAATTTTCATGTATTTACATAGTGCCAATGACGTGACGTGTCATTCGCTTTCGAATAGCATTTTCATGGAAAAACCTATCTAATTTCCAGGGTCGCAGATGGTCGCAGATGGTCGCAGCTAAATTTTACATAATTTACGTAAAAATGTTTAAGAAACAAGTCTGAATGGGTCTCAAAGTGGGATCTAGCGAGAATTTTTTTAGCAGGCTTTTTTATTAAAAGCTTTTCGTAATAGTTTATTAAAAATATATCAATGTTTAAACATTCATAAACAACAACAGTTTAACAATTAATAAATATTATTCACTAAACTTCATTCTAGTTACCTTGCTGAGGAGAATCCATTTCGTCGAAAGCTATTATTTTTCACTTCGTCACAATAATTCACACAAGAAATACAGAACTTTCGAGCGCTCTGAAACATGCGTATAGACGTACACTGCAACGGTCGCCATTAAAGTGATGCTACGAAGGGTGGGGAGGAGCTGGGCTACTCTCACCCGAATTTATGTGTGGCCGGGGTCCCCTACAAGTAAGTTATCGCGTAAAAAGTCCCTAAATAAAACATCGAATTTTCGGGTTTTGGCCAGCTTTTTGGCCTTTTGCCCCACTGTGTGACGCCTCAATTGACTATGTATCAAATTTGAATATGTGCTTGTAAATTAGAATAACTTGTAATTTCTTTTTGTACACTTATATGTGTTTTATCACATGTGCAGCCATACGATAAATAAATATAAATAAATAAATATATAAATGATACCTAAACACGTCGATTTTAAATTTTAAAAATACATCATGCAACGCGAAAACTTGGCCCCTACATTCAAACCCTTTCGAGTGACAGTTTCAACCTCCAAATTTTTATGTAGGAAGTCATTTGAAATCTCTCTTCATTATGTATCTAAAAATGCTATAGTTTTAGAGTGTAGTGCAAGAGTTAACAGTAAAAAAGACATTAATCTGACTGTGGAACTTCGCTACAACACACCTAAAAATTAATAACACATCGCTTTTTATTCTTGATAATGAGAAAAAATTAAAAACACATTAGTCTAAATATAGGAGATTTTTAAAATATAGACCGCGATACATGTCTTGACAGCATCCTAATCGTAAATAAAAATGCCTTCTAACATTAATTAACGTCCGAGATGTAGCCGACATATCGCAATCTTTATTCTTCTCCTTAAGTCAGTTAAACTGCGTCGCTTAGTTTTGTCTTTCGGTCTATCTGTTTTGGCGGAGGCAGCTAGCCATTAGCGCAGTTTAAAACGGCTTAGTTTTATATACCATATTATTCACATATCCCCATATGAAAAAGTTTAATGGCCTAATATCGGGTGATCGTGCTGGTGATTCTAACGATCTTTACCTCCCAGTCCACCGATTTGGAAATATTAAGTCGAGGTACTGCCGGGCATTGATTTCGTAATGTCATGTTGCTCCATCCTGCTGGAACCACTTCCCACTCCCTGAAACTTGTGGGTTTACCCGATCAGCATAAAACTTTGCCAAAGTTGGCACGACAATATTTTGATGCAGTGCTAAATAATTACCTCTATTCAAATTTCCATGAGTGAAAAGGGGACCAATCGCTTCCAACTATTCCTGTTTAAACATTAACCTTTTAGGGTATTGCGTATGTTCTTCTCTCATCCAGTGTGGATTTTCTTTAGACCAGTAGCGACAGTTTTGACGATTAGCGTGGCCGTGAAGTGTCAAACAGCATTCATCAAAAAACAAAAGATGATCTAGTTGATAATATTGTTATCTAACATTTCCATCATTTGTTCACAAAAATAGGTTGTTTTATCACAATTGTCTTCCATGAGCCCCGGGAAATTTTTCTTAAAATAGGCGGGCAACATAGATATTTGATCGTGTTTTATCTCCGTAGTCAGTCAACTGTAGAATTGTTATTTTATGTATTTCTGTTAAATAAACAATGTTTTAAATTGCAGTTAACAACTACTGTTATGCGGTTAGAATCACGCAGCAGGTTGCTAGGGAATTTAAACAAAACGAACATTGCCAACGATGAAGAATGTTGATAGCTTTTTATGTCTTCTTCCTAATTAATTTCGTTCAACGAGAACTATGAAATTGTTTTTGCTTGCTTTCTCATTATCACGTCAAACGCGTTTTGTTATTAATTTTTTATTGTGTTGTAGCGAAGTTCGTCAATCAATTTAATTTCTTCTTTTTTACTATTAATTTTTACAACTAATTTTAAAACCATAGCATTCTTGAATAGAGAATGAAGACGATTTTGAAATGCGGTATCACAAGGCCCTTCTTTTATTTAAAAATTTGGAGGTTACAACTGTCGCTCAAAAGGGGTTGAATAGGAATAGGAGTGGTTTCCACGTTGGATGATGCCAAATTTTAATATAAAATTTACGTGTTTCGGGATTTTTTATTTTATAAGTATAAATAATGATTTGTTTCGAAACTTAAAACCCCATTTTGAAGGCCTATAACTTCTCAGGCGTACAACTTACTAAAGGGGTAAGTTACGTTAAAAACTATATTTAAGGTTCCCCTACATGGCCCTGCTCTGTGTAGGTTCTTTTGCGAAACGCCCTATATATATATATATATATATATATATATATATATATATATATATATATATATATATATAGTTAGCAATGTCTTCCAAAATTATAGGTACCTTTTAAAAACGGGTTTGTTTAGGTTTACAAACAAACGGACAAACTAACATTAATTATAAATTATAAAAAGTTCGGGACGCAGCAGGTGCGTTATGGTAGTGAATTTTCATGAGAATAATATATAATATATCAGTTATTTAATCTTATATTAACAGTTATAAAAAATACTTTATTTAATTAGGAACAGTAAAAAAAAAAGTGCTGCAAATCATAACTTCCACATAGCTGTGGTAATTAATTTATTCTCTTCAACAAGACATCCT
This sequence comes from Tillus elongatus, assembly GCA_964006375.1. Lineage (NCBI taxonomy): Eukaryota > Metazoa > Arthropoda > Insecta > Coleoptera > Cleridae > Tillus > Tillus elongatus. Next base: position 142,971,568 of record OZ023262.1, read on the forward strand.
CGTGGAATTAATTTAGCGCCCATGACTTAAACACAAAGAAAATATTTGTATTCCTGTACCCATAAACTTTTGAATCGTTATGTTACTCGAGTTTTATTGTAAAAATGTCAAATTTCACCAAATTGCCCCTTATTCATCCACTACCCCCTGAAGCGATCCTACCCAAAAACCAATCGAATCGTTCCCTTGTCGGGTGCTAACTGGTTACCAAATTTGAAGATGATATCTCAATTCGTTCGAAAGTTATTGCGCCTACTACCAGACAGACGTGCGTGTCAACATACCAAAACACACAAAAAATTTCGTTCCAGAATGAAGTTTTCTATATGTTTTAAGACTTTTTACGCCGTTTTAGCGAAAAGAAATTACGAAACTTTTGTCTACAATATTCACTCACCCACACAGATTAAACCCCTAATTTAATTTCAGCGCACAATGCCCGATGTCTGATGATATTGAAAGTTTGCTAATTTACAAACCCTAAAACGTTATATTACTAGAGTTTTCACGAAAAAATGTCAATTTTGACCAAATCACCCCCATTCATCCCCTACCCGCTAAAGTGATGTTACCCAAAATCAGTTCGAACCGTTGATTTGTCAAGTGCTAACTGTATACGAAATTTGAAGACCATATCTCAATTCGTTCTAAAGTTAGCGCCGCTACAAACAGACAGACATGCAGACCGACAGACCCACAGACAAAAAAACATTTCGTTCCCAAATCATGTTTCCTATATGTTTTCATATTTTTTAACACATTTAAGCGAAAAAAAAATATTTTTTTTAAAGTTTGTCGCTGATGCGATATTTCCACACGTTGTCACGATGTGGAAGTAATAAGGTAAAGAAGGGCAAGCAAAAACATAATTTCTAACATAAATATTTATACAGTAATTTGGATACAAAACTGACACAAAGTAACTGATAAACAGGAAATATACTCAACAAAAAATACACTAGAAAGCTGAACATTAAAAAATCCTGTGGTTCATGCACTGTGGGTGATTGCAAGCCGAGGGGGAAGAAGAACCCCCAGGACGAATACGTTTTCTGACTCCTCACCGAAAAACACTGCTTCCCCTTTTGCATGCATACAAACACCCTCAAAGCATAAAGCACAAGAAAAATTTCTTGGGAGCAACCCACGAGAAAGTTACGGGACCTGGGGAGAACATGGGTGTTGTGCGGGGCAGACAGGGTTTAAAGGACATATTGCTGCAAAATGTAAAGAACGCATCTTTTAATGTCCGACTAAGTAGTTTTTTTAGCGTTTTCTGCTTATATTTCCTCGCCGCCTAGCACCCATATTCATTCTCGGTCGCTGAACTTTCTTGGAGATTATTTGCGACAATATTGTCCTGTGGATTGTGCATCGAAGGGGGGTTCTAAGCATGTTTTTGAGAAAAAAATCTAAAAGCCGTCCGTGTAGTAAACTCCAAATTTACCGAAACTACATTCCATTTCCTCGCCTATAATGTCTTTTTCAAATAATATAGAATACAACACTAAATTAAATAGGTACACTTGTATTTCCATTTCTTTTCTATTGTTATACATATATAAGCACAATATAAGTTTACTGGGGGGGGGGGGGGGGGGTTATGTAATTACCACTGTGGCAACACATTTAGAGCGCGTTAATAGTCATAAACTTGTTTTCATCATCATGTTACAGTAGTATTCTAATCATAAAAAAACTACTTCTAACTGTAAGCCAACAAAGATTAGTAAAATACATGTATAAAATCTAATAAATAAACAGCAGTTTCGTTAAGTGGTTATGAGATATGATGAAACGTCAAACTCACTGTACCGCAGCATAATATTATGTTGCGACTGTACTCACCCCATGTCGCATGCGCGTGGCAGTCCAAAAATAGGTTACTGCATTATCATATCTCTCTAGTAATTGTATCATATCTAAAACCTTAATTTGAGGCTAAATTTCCAATTTGATATTGACAATGGACAACAAATCACATTACCAAAAAATGACAAATCATAGCGGAGTTAAAGCACGAACGCAGTCTAATAAAGTTGTCAGATTGAGTAAATTTGGATTGGAGGGTAAATTAAAAATCATCTTATATGAGCAATTCGAAATTTGCAGGTATTAAATACAAGTATTAATTACGGTATTCTTTAACTAACTGATGAAATTAGATTTTATAAAATGTTTTCTTTATTATCCAAAGTTTTGAAAATGTGTGATGTTTATACATGCAAGGTTTAAGAAACAGCTACATCTTGATCTCTTGCGATCTTGCACCTGAATCTCTTCAAATGCTTCGTGAACCAATCGTCACAGAGCGCCGTTCTATCACACCAGAAATGTTGAAAAACCTTAAACAACCTTTTGAAAATCGATTGTACTATTGTATGGAACTTGGGGGTGAACATTTTTGAGCAATAAATTATTTAAATTGAATTGTTTTTTCATAACCACTTTTGCTTCTTTTTACAGTAATCTAGGCAGGGTTCTCAGAAACCAGTCGCTTTAAATTGAAAAAAAAAACAAGATTTCATAGAGAACGAAAGGACCTTCAAAATGATATGTGACTCGACCCCTTCTGCCATTTATGTTTTTTGAAGGGGTGGCTCTGAGCGCTAGAGGGATGCAGAAATAACTTTGACACACTTGAGGAAATCGGACATTTTGGTGGTTGCAAATTTTAGTTCAGACCTCTATATATATATATATATATATATATATATATATATATATATATATATATATATATATATATATATATATATATTTATTAAAAAATTGTGGGAATGCCGTCAGTTGCAAAATAAAACTCTTTATTATATGCCGAGCTTTCGGAAAAAATGTATTCCATTCTCAAGGCTACAACATGGCAACATGGACAGAAAAAAGTTTACAATTTACATAGAGAAAATATAAAAGTTTAAAATACTTACAAATAACGTGAGTCGAAAAGTGCCAAACTGACATATAAAGCTAACTATTGTCTAATTGAATTTGTTTTTTTGTTTTTGTCTAGGAAATATAAATGGGGGTGATTTCTAAAATTATTATCTCTCTTTAAGTTTATTAAATTGTCCTTAAAAGTAATTTCAAATTCTTCTAAACACATTATTTTGTTACTTAAGGTTTCACAGTGGAAAATAGAAACATTACTAAAATTTATATTGTGGCCAGTGTCGAGATTATGTTCTGACAGAGCGCAAGTTCTTTTTTGTAAACGTATGCCACTTTTGTGCTGTGTTAACATATCTTTAATCTCGATACTGGCCACAATATAAATTTTAGTAATGTTTCTATTTTACACTGTGAAACCTTAAGTAATAAAAGAATGTGTTTAGAAGAAAAAAACAAATTCAATTAGACAGTAGTCAGCTTTGTATGTCAGTTTGGCACTTTTCGATTTCACTCAAATTCATAAAAAGGTTTTCTTTTCATGTTTGCTATCACATAATTAGTTTAGTAGAACTCATGTTATATGTAAGTATTTTGAACTTGTATATTTTTTCCAAGTAAATTGTAAACTTTTTTCTTTCCATGTTGTAGCCTTGAGAAAGGAATAATTTTTTCCGAAAGCTCGGCCTATAATAAAGAGTTTTATTATACAACTGACGGCTTTCCCACAATTTTTTGATATATATATATATATATATATATATATATATATATATATATATATATATATATATATATATATATATATATGTATATGTATATATATATATATATATATATATATATATATATATATATATATATATATATATATATATATATATATATATATATATATATATATATATATATATATATATATATATATATATTCGCACACAACCAACGATTAATTCATTAATCTCAAGTTTTATATGCTCATCAAATTAAACACAGAAATTCTCATAAAATAACTGCAAGAGTATTCGAGTACTCGTTTTTCAGATCAAACAGAAACAGAGAAAATAATTTCTTGTTTTGAGCTGCGCTTGTTAAAGTTATGCCGTTATTCGTAGAAACAGTACACGTTAAAAGCTTGATATTTAGAAAACAACCCTACGAGAATGCAACTAACTAGTACATCGTATGGACCTAGATGGCGTACAGGTCTACAATCAACAGTCGCGCGATAGACTCAGGTAAACTCTACCAGCGTGGAAGCTTCATGAAACATGGCATTGAAAAGATACAGTAGAAGTAATCTTTTTTCTAGAAAAGGGAGAAGTCTGATCACTTCTTCTCACATAAATTATAATAAAAAAACTCGGGACGCAGCAAGTGCGTTATGGTAGTGAATTTTCATAGAAATGATCTGGCACAAAATATTTTATTATAACTTTTTTTTCTTGTAACATGGAAATCTACATTTTGGTGTATAGTTTACTTTTTATATCGTAAACCTACCTACCAAATTTGGTTATCATAGATTTTTTATTTTTTAAGATAAAAATTTTTTTCAAATTAAAACTCAAAATTTTTTCGGAAAACCTCGTCCGATTCTTCTGATTAACGAACTTGTCAAAGCCATTTACAAAAGGAAGGTACGTGCCAAATTATATCAAAATCTGCCCATTATTCTTTGAGATAAAAATGTTTTTCAAATGAAAAGTCAAAATTTTCCCAGAAAACCTCGTCCGATTTTCCTGACTAACAAACTTGTTAAAGCCATTTACAAAAGGAAGGTACATGCCAAATTTTATTAAAATCGGCTTATTAGTTTTTGAGAAAAAAAATTTTTCCGAATGAAAACTCAAACTTTTCCCGGAAAACCTCATCCGATTTTCCTGACTAACGAACTTGTCAAAGCCATTTACAAAAGGAAGGTACACGCCAAATTTTATTAAAATCGACTTATTACTTTTTGAGATAAGAATTTTTTTCGAATGAAAACTCAAAATTTTCCCGGAAAACCTCATCCGATTTTCCTGACTAACGAACTTATCCAAGCCATTTACAAAAGAAAGGTACGTGCCAAATTTTATCAAACTCGGCCTATTATTTTTTGAGTTATCGGTGTGATACATATATATATATATATATATATATATATATATATATATATATATATATATATATATATATATATATATATATATATATATATATATATATATATATATAAACATATAAAAATTGAAACTGACCCCGGATATGGGTTCTAGGGCTCCTAGATCGCGCTCATTTGCAAAAATTTTTTCAAAATTCAAAAGTCGGGATCTCCCCATTAGTGAATTTTTTCTACGAAAATTCACTAATAAACAATGTTGAATGTTTAGTTTACCACTTAACTTAGGGTTAGTGATAGCTAGTGATGGGAAAAACAGTTATTTTCTGTTAACAGTTGAAGCCGTTAACGTTGTTTAATAATAACCATGGAAAATAACGGCTTCAGTTATTTTAAACTGGATAGGCGATCGATAGTATCCTACATTCCCAAAGCTGTGAGCGAGAGCGAGCACACTAGTATAAATGCATATTGTATTTTTACCCCGTTATTTCACGTAGTGTATAAATCTCAAATTTTGTCGATATGAAAAGGAAACAAAGGGTTTAGAAATTATATTAAGCGTGTCGTTAATCTTTTGCCACTCTGAAGTGAAAATTTTAGAAATCAGAAAGGAGTCTTCTATAAGAATTTACTTAGATGTTTTAGGAATTATAAACTAGTAATTTCTCACAAATTTATTTTATCAGGGTCTTTACGTAAATGTCAATGCCACAGCAAGAATCAATAAATATCATTATTTATCACGCCTTGGGACGTTAGAAATTTTATTGCTACACGGGGAGTGATTCTAAGAACTGCATAACATAACGCAGCTAAAAAAAATTCGGTAAAGAAACAGTATAAAAAATTGAGTTTGAGTTTTAAAAAAAAATTGGAAGATATATAGTATTAATTGTTTGTTTACTTATTTTAATATTCGTTGTTTTAAAATTAGTTTCAAAAATTTCAAAGGGCTGTAACTTGGAGGAGAAGGGGTTTCAAGAAAAACTTAATAAAAAGACACGCCTTATTTTCCGCCAAAGAATCACCCTGTAAAATTTTTCGCATCAATTTGGAAACTATATATATATATATATATATATATATATATATATATATATATATATATATATATATATATATGTATTTAATTTTTTATATTGAAATGTATATAGATATTAAAAAATGTTGTATCATTTTATTTTTTAATCAATTTGATAACTATTATCAGACAAACGAAAATGACGTGTTAACTGTTTTCTTAGGTAATGTATATAAATTTTAATAAATAAGTACTTTAATTTCACGTGAAATAACCCTATTTTGCGTTGTCTATAGTGAAAGTAATAACACGTTTTTACAGAAATTCATCTTTTCACCCAACATTTTTCATTATTAAATATTTGGCTTTACATACTAGTGGAAAACTCAACTGTTTCAAAAATAACAGCTTCTCAGTTTAACAGAATAACTCTGTGTAGTAGTGTCCGTGCGCCGTATCCCCATTCCCCATCAACAAGCGGTTAAAGTTTAAATTAAAATTAAACCGTTTTATTGTACCGACAATCCTACGTTCCTAAAGCTTTTAGCGAGAGCGAGCACACAGCATAAATCACGTGTTTAGCATTCCCAATCTCAAGGCTATTCATCCCGTTAAATAGTTAAATAAACAGGTGCCGATGAAAACCGATGTTTATTCATCGAAGCCGAACTAGTTGCAGTAGAACTGAAACAGACACGACTCCGAAATCTAGTTTAGTGTAAAAAGCGTCTTTTAAGCTGCTATTTTTATAAATCCATAACAAGTGGTTACCGTTACTGCTCGGTAACCGTTTAAAAATAGCTGACAGTTAAATAACGACCCATCACTAGTGATAGCACAGCATTAGCGATAGCGATGGGCATAATCGGATGATTTTAAATTAAATTATAAGTCTTCATATCTCTCTAGTAATTGTCTCATATCTAAAACCTAAATTTGAGGCTAAATTTCCAATTTGATATTAACAATTGACAATAAATGACATTACTAAAAAAATGACAGCGGAGTTCCCGCACGAACGCAGTCTAATAAAGTTGTCAGATATAGTAAATTAGGATTGGAGGGTAAATTAAAAATCATCTTACATGAGCAATTCGAAATTTGGAGATATTAAATACAAGTATTAATTACGGTATTCTTTAACTAACTGATGAAATTAGATTTTATAAAATGTTTTCTTTATTATCCAAAGTTTTGAAAATGTGTGATGTTTATACATGAAAGGTTTAACTACATAAAATTGCTGAAGATCTGGAACCCCGGTAAGAAACAGCTACATCTTGACCTCGTGCGATGTTGCACCTGAATCTCTTCCAATGCTTCGTGAACCAATCGTCACAGAGCGCCGTTCTATCACACCAGAAATGTTGAAAAACCTTAAACAACCTTTTGAAAATCAATTGTACTATTGTATGGAACTTGGGGGTGAACATTTTTGAGCAATAAATTGTTTAAATTGAATTGTTTTTTCATAACCACTTTTGTTTCTTTTTACAGTAATCTGTGCAGGGTTCTCTGTATATATATATATATATATATATATATATATATATATATATATATATATATATATATATATATATATATATATTAAATAGTGTGAAATAGTAAAATGAAATAAATTCAGTTATTGTGCATAATATCTATTAAAAACGACGGAACATGTCAAGTTTAAATTGAAAAAAAAAACATCCTGCATCCTTCACCCCTTCAATCCATTTCGAGTGAGAGCTGCAACCGCCAGATTTTTAAATAGGAACTAGGCGCTTGTGGTACCTCATTTGAAAGATCGCTCCATTCTCTATTCAAAAACCTTGTGTGTGTGTGTGTGTGTGTGTGCGTGTGTGTGTGTGTGTGCGAGGGCGTGTGTGTGGGTGTGCGCAAGCGTGTGTGTGTGTGTGTGTGCGTGCGCGCGCGCGATTTACCATTAACAACAATTAGATTTTAATTTTTGATTTATTTCTATCATTAGTTTTTAATCCATGAAAACAGCGCTCACCAATCACTTAGGGTAAGCTAAGGGTTGTAACAACAAAAGTAAGAAAGTAGCATAGGGGCAAGACGCGTAAGAGAGCCGAATAACTAAAGACGTATTATCTGCTGGCCTCAATAACGATAGCAAATATATTGTTATTTAAGAAGTTATTTTCTATACAAATATAATAATCTTTTAATCAGAGCGAAGTAACAAATAGGTGTAAATAAATAGGTAAATATACTTGGTGTTATAGTTGAAACCACGCAGTGTTCGTTATTTGAGCCAACTACACACACACACAGATATATATATATATATATATATATATATATATATATATATATATATATATATATATATATATATATTGCTATGGAACGACATAGGTCAATAGTATGCTTAAAACACATAAAGTTGGAAAACCTGTTCATAGAGAACTTTCTACCACTCAAATTATAAAAATAAACAATCCAGGTAGGGACTTTGTGACCAAAATACAAACATTAAGTAAAAATCTAATGGTAGAATAATAGACAACTAAATGTAAAGTGCATTTATATCTTTTTATACTACTTTGTTGTAAATGAATGAGGCCAAGTGACAGTTAAGAACAGAAAATAATATTCAGACAATAAAACATGGTACTGAAGAGCTCTAATTAGAGCGAAACCGGTCTACGGTTGTAATTGTGGCGAGAATAGCCTTACAAATAGCTGTTAGAGTACAATAAAAGCTATAAAACATGTTCATGTTTGTGATGTTTATATTAATAAATAAAACTTAAAAAGTCTGGACGCAGCCAGTGCGTTAGTAGTGGATTTTTATAAAAATAAACTCACGGCAAACATTTTTTGAATTAGATAGATGCCTCTACATTTTTTTCTTGTCACATAGAGATCTAAATTTTGGTATACAATACGTAAACCTACGTACCAGATTTGGTTACCATAGCTTTGTTAATTTTGGAGATAAATTTTTGAAACTGACCCCGGATATGAGTTCTAGGAGTCCTAGTTCGCGCTCATTTGAAGAATTTTTTTCAACATTCATAAGTGGGGATCTTCTCGTTAGTGATTTTTTTCTACGAAAATTCACTGAAAATAAGCGATGTGAATATTACAGTGAAGACTTGGATAGCTTCTTCAAAAATCATGTCTCTAGGAAACACGCAGCTCTCTTTTCACGATGTTTCATATTATGTATAATTTACTTACATGCATATATATATATATATATATATATATATATATATATATATATATATATATATATATACACATATGTGTGTGTGTGCATGTGTTCAATTTAAAAAAATGGAGCCTTAAAATCTTGGACCCTGTGTATTTAGTAAGTCTCAGAGATGAATACCGAATCAATGCTGTTTCCCTGTTTTCATTAAACCAAAAGTTACATCGACGTAACAAATCTCTGGCTCCATATGCTTCAATATCTAACCGGCTGAATATTATTAATCCAAATTACTTGTTAAAATTAGTATTACAAGCTTATAATAATTCACTAAGTGAATATTGGAACCTGTGAAGGGCACTGATAAAGGTAAAGGTAATATGCTTACTGGCAATTAGGCCATTGCTGACCCTTTTTGCTCATCTAAACTAACCTACCCTCCACCTTGAGCTCAATCTCAACGACGACAGTGATTTGAAAAATCATCCGCCGCCGGTGATTCTCGAACCTTCGTCCCCAGAGTCCGTATTGGAAAGTCTGAATCGATTTTTCCGCACGGCCACGGAGGCGCTAGGGCACTGATAAGTACACTTGGAAAACCGAAATCACCACAAAACATTTAAAGATCCTGGCGATCGTTTCTGATGATCTTATGATGCTAACTTGGTTAGTGAGATGACCCGTCAGGTTTTAAAATGTGTTGTGGTGATTCGGGTTCTTCAAGTGTACTTTTAAACTTATAATAGTTGTAAATTGTTACTTGTCTCATGTATCGATTTGACATCAGACGTTTCCCAAGGTGCTTTATTCCTTCACCTACACCTCCTCTATTGCTACTATACTCACCTTTAAAGTTTTACAACTTGTTTTTATTCCCTAGTGAACATTAAAAATCGAGAATGTGTTTTTTTGGTTGGGTCCTCGGTCTCCGATAGCTTATGCTCATTGCAAGTTTAGTGAAAGCTACATAACCCACACCTTTGGTGAGTAATTAATAATAATTATGACCGTAAAGGATCATAAACGGTGCAATTTATTGTAACATAACGCTTGTTACATAATTTCTATCCCTAGTATTCAATGCAAATAACAGAGAATACTGACAGGTGCCGTGAATAAAGGGAAAGTAATTTGCTAAATAACTGAATTTCGTTTAGCGAGCTTTATTCACTGAATAGACTTGAATATGTCAAGGATATCTAGAATTATACAGGAACTAGGTAACACAGAGCTGTGTCTGTAAAATGGCTTTCACTGTAGGGGTGTTACTGAACAGAGACGTATTTAAATATTTGAACTGTTTCGTTGTTAATAGGTGTTAATATTTATTTCAATTAGCTTGCCAAAGATGCATCCTGCAAACCGGAGATGCAGTTTGAAGTCTATTTACAAGAATGGGTTTCCATAAAAAACCGTTAAATCATTAATAAATATTAAAAGAAATAGCAAAACTTTGTAGTGAAAAGGTAAATATAAATGTATGAAGAAGAACATTTCATGATATGACAGTTATTCTTGGGATATTAAGTCTGTCAGTCTGAAGTTAGATCTGGTGTTTATCAAGTGATGTTAACGATGGATGATCAAAAATCTTACGTTGAGCTTTGCGCCTTTTCTTTGGGGGTACAAAACTTAGTTTAAATTTTTGGTATCTTTCAATACTCTAACCCAGAATGTCGCTTCCCTATTCAACGACATTGAATAAATTGTTTCTTTAATGAAAAAAATTTGATCATATGCACTTCTTTTGGGAAAAACACAAATCGAAATTTGATTAAAGCTTAAAGAAACTTGTGTTACAACGAACAAGCCATTTTCAAAAATAAGGCACCTGCTGATTAAAATGTAGCAGGTTTTCTTCCTCTTACTCGCTTAGATGGTTTCATTCTATCAATCTCAATCGAACCAGTATGACGAAAAAAAATTATTTTAAAAGTAAATTTGTAACTATAAAACTCATGTTATTTTCATAAAATATGGTACACGACTATTGCAAATATTGTATTTCGTTACTATTTTGATGATGAAAGTACTGTGTGACAAGTGCATACACAGTAAGTGCGTTACCAACATTTTTTAAACATACAAAACTTATGTCATAAAATTGCCTCAATTTTTAGTAACTTGTATGTATCATCCACGGTAGTTCAGTGGTAAGTACAAATACCTCTAAAACTATAAGTTGTGGGTTCAATTTCCCATTCTTTACTACATACTGTGAAATTAACATGAACTGAGGTTGTTTAATGTTTGCACGTATCGCTGCTTGGAGGGCGTGAAGCCATCGGTCTCATCTACCATGTGATTTTTGGCACGTTAAAGATCTCTGCCTTACAGAAAAGACGAGGTTTCCTACATTTTCAAGGATAAGGAAGTGAAACTGATTCCCAGCGTTGGTGAGTCACCAAAAAAGACCGACGTTAAGGAAAAAAAATACAATACAATACAACGCACCTTGTATTTAATGACTTTGTTAATTTGTTTTTCGTGCTCGTCGAGTTTTATAAACGCGATAATTATACGAGGGCGTATGGATATTTAGTTTGCTGTAGCCGTTACCATGGAAAAAACAAAATATTTCATTACCACAGCAAATAACTAACCTCAGAAATATCACTGTAAAATTGTACGACACAAAGTGAAAGCGAATTTTGATAAAGTTTGTAAAAAGAATGTTAACGGAAATGGTGCCTTATTTATTATTAATAATAATGCTTGTGGCATATCTGACCATTGGCAGAACTTTCCCAATATTTATGAAGTTAAATTGTCCCGACAAGTTTAACTGGACTGTCCTAGAATCGAACTCGGGACTTCTCGTTTTGCCAACTGACACGTAGCAACTTGCGCCATAAGAGCGTCTAACCAAAATAGAAAAAATGCATCTAGGATCTAAGCCAATTTACCACAATATGCTAATTACCATTGGCGGTTAGCATCCCTGGTAGGCGACTGTTAAAATTTTATTATGTGTTCAAAAGGGGTAAATGTGTCACCCAAGTTGAACGTCTACAAAAACTGATCCACAAAAATATCGACGCATCATGGCTGATATTTTCTGATATTTTCAGAGCTTCAAGTTGGGCTGCTGCAAATAACGGAGATACTAAACATCATATGAACTCGTTAATTATACAGAGCGGGTCTTGACGAGTACACCATATTTTAGGAGTGTATTCTTATACGCGAGAAAATTCAAAAAACGTCTTAACTTAAAACGTTGTTTATTTAGTCTTAGTATATATGGATTTTAGGTTAATTTTTAACGTGTACGATTAAGATTATTACAGAATGTCATTTTGGATAAATGCTTTACACGAGACCTGCAGCCTAATTTAAACTATTTAGATTTATTCTTGTAGGCATGTTCACACTTATTCAAACTTGCCAATATCAAGTTCCCTGTTTATGTCTAAACAATTTCCAACCTTTTGGTCTATGGTAAATATGGAAAAAGAAATAAATCTGAGTTTCACGACAAGCTGAGTTTCTTTGATGATTTCAGCTGATGAAATAACCGCAGCGTCACTGAGAGAAGAAGCTTCTTTATTTGTTTAGGTATTCGTATTAAATTATATGTTTCATCCGATGGGACATAGCCCACAAAACATGTCAGCAATAAGATGAAAATTGAGAGATTTTTCCATCGTATTATTGAGCACATATTGAAAAATTAGGGCACTAAAACGCATTAGGCCCCGATGGAATTATAGCAGTAATTTTTGAAACGTGTGCTTCCAAACTGGTTGCACTGTTATTTGGTCGCTTTTTTGACATCGTTTAGAATTCAGACAAATCAATCCTCCTGGCAGCTAGCCGGTGTCCATCCTGTCCCCAAAAGGAAAACATGTCCGGCGTCCAGTTGCCGTTCTATCAGTTATGTCTAAAGTTTCAAAAACAGTCATCAATGTGCACATTATAAAATAGCTTGAAAATCTAACAGCATTAATGATCGTCAATACGTCAGAGCTGACCTTCTAGTCACAAACGTCACTCATCTTTAACGTTCTCCTCTTAAATATATGGAGAAAGTTATTTAATTTAAATAGATTTTTCTAGAGCAGTTAGTTGTATCTATCATACGCTACTACTCAATAAAGTTTCGAAAGCGATGTTTAAGGATATCTTTTAGGGACCTCGGTGGTTCAGAGGTAAGAACGTGTGCCTTTGAACCGAAGGGTACTGGGTTCGATCCCGGCGTACTCCTTTCACTTTTTCAGTACAAACTGTAAAATTAACATCAACCGAGGTTCTGGCATTGTATTTGAGCAAGTTGAATGTCTGCACGTTCCGACCTTCGAAGGGGGCGTAAAGCCGTCGGTACCGTGTCCATTCAATGTTGGGCACGTTAAAGATCCCTACCCTCCTTACAGAAAGACAGGGGTTCGGCAAAATTTACAGGATAGTGAGGTGAAACTGCTCCCTGGCGTCGGTGATTGTCCATAGTCGCGGAAATAGGCCGACGTAAAAAAAGTATATCTTTCAATGGTGTTCAAATTAGAAATTAAGTGGGGATGTTCCGCAGAGTTCGGTTCTTACACCCACTTATTTTCTGTTGTATATAAATGACTTTTTGTCAGCGACTAATGAAAAATCAAACCAATGTATGAAGTGCAAGAAGGATATCTTATCCAGCTCCAGTTTCTATTTCCAAAGCACTCAATTGGTCGTGGTGGTCATTTTAGTTTGCTAGCAATGTCTCCAGATCCAACACCATAAACATTTGTTTATCAGGTAAAAGTAGACACAGGCTCCTTTTGTAGATAAAATAAAAAATGTTTGAAAGCCAAAACTAATATTTTTTTTACTATAAGAGCACAATATGTAGAATTTTCCCATGCAGCTATAACTTGAAATGAAATACAAATATCATAAGCGGATTTGAGTTTTGTTTATTTTTTACGTATATTGGGCTTGAAAACAATTTCTGCACCATGACTCTGAAAAGGTCTGAATTCTAAACAGATGTAGGCTGAAATAGAATCATCACGCCCAATATGTATTCAGTTGAACAGTTTGTTGACCTTTTTAGCCATGCTGTCGCTATGTGAAAAATATGGGTACATTTCTACCATACAGAAATAAAGCAGCCAAGAAAATAAAAACACCAATTCTCCAAGGGCTAAGATATTCCGTGTTTATAAAGCTGCTTAAAGTCTTCTGGCATTGGTTTTGTGGGAATACCGTGGAGTAATCTTGATTAATTTTCTGGATAACCTTACTGACTACTCTGCCAGAAAAACTTTAAACAGCGACTCCGCCATTTGTTACAACAGTCAAAGTACATACTGTAATCAAATTACCATCGCCTCTTACATTATTTATTTGTATATATATATATATATATATATATATATATATATATATATATATATATATATATATATATATATATATATATATATATCGTACTTAACAGGGTAATCAGGGCAGCCTCGGTGGTCCAATGGTAAGAACGTACAAGGGTATTGAGTTCGACTCTCAGCAGCGAAACATTCAACTTTTTAGTAGATACTGAAAAATCAACACAAAACAAGCTTATGGCTTTGTGTTTAAGTTAGTTGAATACCTGCGCGTTCCTCGCTTCGAATGTAAAGGCTCTGTCACAAGTTACACGTGCTGTTGGAGCTTCGAAGATCATTACTCTCCTCACAGAATGACAGGGTTTAGGCAAAATTTGTAGGATACTGAGGCAAAACTCATCTGGCTATTGTTTAAGAAATATACAAACGATATAAAAACAGAGCAAAAACACTTATGAACATAGACATTTAAATATAATAACATAATACATTTGCAAACTGGATGCATTTCTTAAAATTATACATACACATTTTAGTTTATATAGTTGCAGCCTCTATGGCTGAATGAGTAGAGCATGAGAACCGGTGAGTTTCGATGTTTCGATCACCTCTGGCATGCGACACTACTTAATGAACTCTGCCTATGCAAAACTTGTTTGCTAAATGATTGTTTCCTGCGTGTCATTTTTTATGGTCTATAATTAGATTAATGGTAAATAACGCGGGTGTTCTACAGGAGTCGGTATTGGCTCCCACTTTTTGCTTTTGAATATACATCTTTTTTTTGTATCAACAACCAAGAATCAAATCTAGAGCTTCGCCGATGATTAGAACTTTCCACCCTATGTTTTTATCCGCCAGTCAAATTTCTGCTCCTAGCTCTTTATTAATGAGAATTAGAGAAACCAATTCCCCAAATCATAGCCTGTTGGTTCTTCAAATTGGGTTGAATTTGATGCCTTGAAAATACAAATTTAAACTCTTACTTACAAAGCCTAGATTTTAAGATAAATGGCTAGCGGCATACTGACAAAAAAATAACGCTCCTTGCATTGCTATACTATCAGTTGCAAACGATCTTGCCTGGCATTTTTATATTTTCAAACGAAGGCCGGAACGAAAGAACTTGGGCTTCAATTTTAGGTGAAAAGCTTATTTTTACTACAATCTTTTTTTTGCACCTTACACTGTAAACGATACAGATCGGTCAAGAGTAACAATATTGTTTTGATCTTTGGGGTGCTGTCCCAAAGACCACCCGCTTTTAGAATCCAACAGAAACTAGCTATTTCCCCAACATAAGATTGATCTATCACTGTGAATTTCAATAGTCTTAATCACAGAAGAGAGGCTGGATTTTTGTATCAGTAGTATCATCGACGTCCCTCCTTAAAAATTATTTTCTGATAGTTTCACTTACGATTTTTAATTAGGCAGCTACTTTTAACCCAAGAAAGCACGTTTTTGGTGTCAAATTGTCAACTCGCCAAACGATTTGCTATTAATGATTGTTCTTTTTAGGAGCATATACACTTTTTGCAGAATCACAATATAATTTCTGGGTATTTTGAGAGCGGGTTGACATCAGTTTTAACAGTTATGTTAACGACATCTCCGAGACACATATCTTCGAGTCACACTAGCTTTCCCACAAACTATTCCCTAAAGAACATACACTGTTAATTAATTTTATGCAATCAGTTTCATTGTGGCTTACTACTATTAGAATAAATATTACTTGTTCATTCTGGATTTTTAAAACTAATTTGGCATTTTTAGTGAATTTTCTTAAAAAAAATTCACTAATGAGGAGATCCCGACTTTTGAATTTTGAAAAAATTTCTTCAAATGAGCGCTAATTAGGCCCCCCAGAACACATATCCGGGGTCAGTTTCAATTTTTATATGTTTATATATATATATATATATATATATATATATATATATATATATATATATATATATATATATATATATATATATATATGTATCACACCGATAACTCAAAAAATAATTGACCGATTTTGATTAAATTTGGTGAGTAAATTCCTTTTGCAAATGGCTTGGATGAGTTCGTTAGCCAGGAAAATCTGCCAAGGTTTTCCCGGAAAATTTTGTATTTTCTTTCGAAAAAAATTTATATCTCCGGAATTAACAAAGTAAGGGCAACCAAATTCAGTACAAGGGTTTACGTTCTTATACGTAAGTTACCCACCAAAATTTAGCACTGTAGCTCAAAAGACAAAAAAGTTATAGGCAATTAAAGAAAAATAAATTAGGGTTTTCCTCAAAACGTCAAAGTTGCGATTTAAAATGTCAAAATTGGCAACATTTAGGCAAATAACTTGAATCTAGTACGGGCTATGGAAATAAAGTATCTCAAGAAGCATGTTTTATAAACCCTGAAGTCTTAGTTTCAACCGTCATTGTCCTTTGTTTTACTAAAATGTTTCCAGAAAATTCATTTCAAATAGACCCTTTCTCTGATGCTTGGCAGTAACCTTAGCTATAGAGTTTATCGTTTCATGGTATATAATTTTTGTCGAATTTTCGTAAAAAATCAATAAAGCTCAATATATCCGTTATTATACAAGAAATGAAAAAATTTTGTATATATTAATTATAAGGGGTCTTGAGCTACTATTAAAAAAATATTTCTACAATCACAGGCTGGCCCATAAGTCGTTGGTGATACAAATTTTCTTTTTTTTAAATCAAACACACATGTTATTGCATTTTCCATCGAAATATAATGCATGTTTGTAAGAAAAAAATTCTGGACGCAGCAAGTGCGTTACGGTAGCGAACTTTATTTGTTTATGTAGAAATCATTGTTTGTGAAATTTTTGTAAAATTTTGGTAATTAGTACCTAATGTTTAATAAGTTATTGTAAAAAAATGTTTTTGGACTTTCGCAAAAAAGTTGTTTACATTTTTTTTTGTAAGTTTTGTCGAAAAGCTTTTTGTAAATAATTATATCTTGGTAGGGGCTAAATACCTTGAGGAAGTTCGTTGGCCAGAAAAATCCGGCCAGTTTTTCGGGGATATTTTAAGTTAGTTTTCGAAAAATATTTGCCCTTTTTCCAACAACAAAGTTATTTTGATAAAATGTGGTACATTGTTCCCACTATAGAGGTTATACTGGTAACGAAATTTGATGCCTGCTTTTCTTTTAAAAAAAAGACATATTTTTTATAAAAAACATTTTAATGAAAATTCACTACCATAACGCACTTGCTGCGTCCAGAGTTTTCTAAGAACGGTCAGTGCTCGTTTTAAAGAGACTGCCAATTTCGCATAATTTTGCACAAGATTTATGGCAGTACTGTTCTTAAATCAAAAGCTGAAGCCACATCGACTGTTCGGCAACTGGTGTTATAAATATAAGACCCGAAAGGTTCACAATGTCGACTAAACGAATAACTAATGCCCCTCATATTAGATTGTGTTATACTCTCTAAACAAAAAGCAGTATTGTCAATCGACCCCGATAAGTGGTCTCCATTATGTATACAAATTGAACCAGAAACCAATTAATACCCCATGAAATTACACATGCAACCAAGGTTTCAAATTATTTAATTGTTCGCTTTGTATACTCGCATAGTAAATGAGATGCATATACGTTTGAATATCAGTAAACTGCATGCAAATTACTGTAAAAGTTTCATTATTTCTCGTTACTCAAGCAAGACATTTTACAATGTAAAAGAGGTATGGCCATTTTAGTATGGATTCCGAAATGATCACTTTTTTTAGCGGCCATGAATAAAACTCGCATGCTTTGATAGTACATCATACAACGTATACAATAGTGGTAAAAAACATATTTCAAAGGTGCATCGGTGCCGAGATATACAGGCTGATTCATTAGGCGAGCAGCATTCATAACTTGGTAACCATTGTAACTAGAGTTTAGAAAATCTATTGAAAATATTATTTCAAGTATAATTCAGGAAATATTTGTTTATTTTCTTATTCTTGCCACCAGTTGGTGCATTCTCGGATGAAATTTTCCGAGGGCTGCTATCCCAAAATATTCCTGTTACAATTTTACCTTCTTCTTACTTTTCCTGAAACCCCTAATCTTGTTTTATATTTTTTGTGCGTGACTATGCTCTTATACAGGGTGTTTACGTGAATCGTTTAAATAGCTATCTCCGTTATTATTTGAGCTGCAATGTGGTTCAAATTCGGAAATTTTTTCAAGTTTTTATGACCATGTCGATTCTGACGCCAAAAAATTTCTCATGAAATTGCTGATATTGACATATCAAGTTTATTTTTATAAATGAAGCGCTAGGTATTTTCACCGCTACTTCAACTGAAAATTCGATTGTCCATGTTATGAAGCTAACACGTTCTTGTCAATTCTGCATAGTTCCAGATATATCTAGCTCTGGATAAGCTTTTCCACGGGACTCGTTTATAATATCCATCTCTGTTATTATTGGACCTCAAAATGGGGACAGGCAAGTTTTTACAATCATGTCGATTCTAACGTCAAAGGCACAATTGCGCCTCGAATTGCTAAAATTGACAAAGCAGGTAATTTTTCTTAATGGAACGCTAAGTATTTTCTCGTCTAGTTGAACTGCAAAATCGATTGTTCATTTTATAAAGCTGACATGTTCTGATCGATTCTATATAGTTTGAGAGATATCTAGATCTGCACATGTTTGTTCACGGGAGTCGTTTACAATAGCCATCTCCGTCATTATTGGAAATAATAATAGTTGTCAGAATGCAGAAAGGGGCCACTTTCAGAAGCTCACAGTTGCCGTCAGGCAGGAGAAAGTTGACAAGTATAAATGAAGTCTGGTGCTACGGTAGTGTATTTTTATCAAAAATTATGTAATAAGACAGATGGTGTCTTTAAAACATGCGTGTGATGCATGCCGTTATTTAACAAGAAAATAAAATCAACTTATACCAATAATAACCATAGCAACAATTAAAACAATAAAATAACTAATTTACAATAACAACCAAAATATTAACATACAGGATGGGTCATTAGTGCGAGAAAGTCCAATATATGCCTTATAAAAATATTTAAGAAATTATTTTCATGTGGAACTGATGTGGTTTTCGGATGCGCACGCTTTTAAACTATTTTCGCAAATACAGGCTGTTTCATAAGTGAATTATATCACAAACTTGTTTCGCAAATACAGGCTGTTTCATAAGTGAATTATATCACAAACTTGTTTTTTGTTAAATATAGCACCCTATTTAATAATACCCTTGGAGAGCCCAAATCATCATAACACAACTTTTTAAAGACCCGACTTTCGTTTCACTGACAAAGTGACAAATCAGAGAATAAAAAATTATATCTATCTATTACGGTTTGACAGTTATGTTGCGAGGTTAAGTAATAAATTATTGTCATTGAAATAGATATAACAACTGAGACCTATATTATGCTTTTAAAATTGGAAACTAAAGAATGTTAACGTGTTTCGTTTATTTATCATGGTTTGACAGTTCTGTTTTGAGGTTAAATAGTATATTATTGTATTAAAATCAAATGATAAGAATATTAACGTTTGTTGATAAATTGTTGAAGTAAGCAAGTTATTTGAATAATGAATTGACTTCTTGGGTATGAATAAAGTTTCCTTCTGATAAGCTTTTGTACCTTTAATGAAATTTGTGATGCAAATTTTAATTCACCACATTCTAATTTTTTAGCGTCATAGAAAATTGAGGTTTGAGCATTCAAAGTTTTTTTTTCTGAAAAGGAGCTAGAACAAAAGATTTGGATATTTTTATGATAATAGAAAGAGAGATTCTTCAAATGAGCTTGTATGAAGACCTCTAAACCCGATCTTCAAAGTCTGTTTAAATTAAAAGTATTCCTTTTAGTAATATGCCGCACGAACAGTTTAAAATTCTTATGTAAATCCACTATTATAACGCACTTACATTTACATAATGGAGCACCGGTTCACCATACAGCGCCAGTTTGTGCATTTGTGAAACACGCATTCCCAGGTCGATGTATTGGGAAAGGCGGCCCAGGCCCCGGTCAGGTGGCTTCCTAGATAAGCAAATCTGCCAAATGTGATTTTTTTATATGGTGTTACGTGAAAGATCATGTCTGGTAATTACGTCCAACAACTAAAAGTATATAGAAACCAGAATTCGACAAGAATTGCAACATTAATGAGGAATGTTTAGTTCATTGAAACTGCATCTGTGTAGTAACAAAATAATCTAGGTGGTAATTTTTGCAGCTTCTTTAAATATTTAATCATATTATTGTATTTTTCTGGTTTCATTTAATTTGTCCGATAACTTATTTTTTAAAAAAATCGGTTATGTTATTGTTTGTTAAGCTGATAGAGTTTTATTATATTCGCGTTGATAAGTTTTTATATAAACATCTAAAAATGCTGTAGAATGTGGCGCTTGAAATGTCTGTATCCTTACTGTTAAAACCAATCAGAATGAGAGAGATGAAAATTAATGTAGGGATATTTTTTGAAAACAACGCATAAACCAAAAACTAGTAGGGTTAGTTATAGGAAATGCCAAGTGAAATTGATAGAGGAGCAGGAAAGCTATTAGATAGCGATGAGAAATATAGTGTGTTTCATTTGGAAAAATAAAAATAGAAATATTGCGGTTCGCCTTTTAACCCACATTGTATATGGCTACCGCAGTTGGAACAAATAGACAACAATGGGCGAAAGTAGACGACTAGTAGAAATTATTTTGGTATAATTATATTTTTCTTATATTATACAAAGTGATGAATGGATGACGATTCAAGCAACTAAATTGCAATATCTTCGGCAATACCCTGTATAATGTAATAAAAATCTTTATGGAGAGAATGTACAAAGCGCGGAGAATCTTAATCCTGATTAATATATAGGATGCTCCATTTAAAAAATACAATTTAGTGATGTTTTGCACCTATGGAACAACGGTGTTTGCACAGATATTGTTAAATGGTGCGTATTCTAACACAACACCACTTCCACATATAAAAAAATTCCCAAATGTTTTTATAAGGCAGATATTGGACTTTGCCGCACTAATGACTCATCCTGTACATAAACTTGTGACCTTATTACATCTATTTTGAGCATAGTGAGACGTTTGCTGCTTGATATATTTAATTAGAAATAAGACTTTGCAAGAATGGGGTTTTATCAATACAATTGCTTATTAAAAACAAGATAGTTGTTATCGTGTATTTTATTAAAAAGAAATCGAGAGGTGTCGATGGTGTGACTTTGCAGAAACTTTTTCAAATGAGCGCAAACTTGAACCCTAGAACCCCAAACCAATGTCCGTTTAAATTTTTATATGTTTCTTGTTAGCAAGCCAACCAGATCAGTTTTTCTAAAAAAAAATTGGTTTTCCGAAAAAAAAAACGTATCAGGAAAAATAACTAAGTTATTTTAATGACAATAATTAGCTATATTTACCCTGGTAAAGGCCTTACTACGTACCAAAACTTAACTTTCTAGCTTAATGGAAAATGGAGCTATTCAAATTTAAACATTTAACGAAAATTCGCTACCATAATGCACTGGCTGCATCCCGAATTTTTTTATCTCTAAAGTTTAAAAAAGGTCGACTTTATGCTTGTCATTACATAATCTAGTGACACTTTAATTACTGTGGGCCCATGTCTAATTTAATAATAGGTTTTGTACGTTTCGATTTATCAGCGTGTTGAATAGACTAGATGTTTCACCGATGTAAACTGCGTTACAGTATGTACAATCTAATTTATATATTCCAGCTTTTGTCAAAAACGTGATTTTTATTTTTAAATTATTAACTCAATAACTAAAACTACTGCCAAAGCATAAGAGAAAGTGTCTATTTGAAACGAATTTTCGGGAAATATTTTAGTAAAATAAAGGACAATGACGCCTGAAGCATACATTAACCCTTATTTGTTCCAGGTTCTTTGCCTAAAAGTTGCCAATGTTGGCGTTTCAAAACGCGACTTTGACGTTGTAAGAAGAAAGCTATAGCATTTTCAAAGTAATTTTTCTCACATTTCATGACCTTTATAGCCAAAAAACGTAATTATGTTCTGTAATATACAATAGATTTTGTTATCCACATCAATGTTTTGGTTTTATGCGCTTCTGCCGATATCAGCGGCACCCAATTTTCTTTCTTCAAATGCCTAACTTTTTTTCTTTTAACTTAGTGGTGTACCAAATGTGGTTACCATAGCTTTGCTGTTTTTGGAGATATAGAAAATGTTACAAAGAAAACCGAAAATTTTTCTGGAAAAACTGGACAGATGTTCCTGGTTAGCGAATTTATCCAAGCCACTTACGAAAGGAAGATACCTACTAGAGTTCATCAAAAGTGGCCCGTTATTTTTTTAGTTGTCTTTGTGATATATATATATATATATATATATATATATATATATATATATATATATATATATATATATATATATATATATATATATATATATATAATTCAGGTCACCATCTCCTCATTAGTGAATTGTTTTTACAAAAATATGTTAAAGTAATGAGGAATACTAAGAAGAGAATCAAAAACATTTATATTAAGATGAACGGTATGTGTGTGTGTATGTTTGTTTCTTCAGCGTCGGTCTCCTTCCGGGACTATGGCCAATCACCAACACCAGGGAGCAGTTTCACCTCACTATCCTGGAAATTTTGGCGAACCCCTGTCTTTCTGTAAGGCGGGTAGGGATAGGATAGTTGTAATGTTGACGTAGCTTGGAAGTATTATTACGGATAATGGTAAATGTACCAAGGAACTGAGAAAGAGAATTGCGATGTCAAAGTATGCATTCTAAAAATAATCTTCTTACTAATGAACATTGGAACTTGGACCTGAGAAAGGTATTCATCACGTCGAATGTATGAAGCGAAAAGCTGGGTTTAAAAAAAGCAGAACGTAAAACCAATAAAAGATTTTCAATGTGTATTTTCAGGAAAATTAAGAAGATAAGATACACTGGTAGAGATATGAATGTTAATGCGCTGGTAGACGTGGAAGAAGTATGCTGCCTGAAAAAAAATTAAGATGAAAAAGGCATTATATCCGGGACATATTCCGAGACATAATAACTTGCTATGCAACATTATTTGAAAAACACATGTTTTATAAATGGAAAGGACTAGACCAAATAAAATAAAGCTACTGAATAACCTAGCCCAATTGGTAACGTGCAGAAGATGCAGTCAAATTAAAAGAGGATAGGAAGAGAAAGTGCAATGTGACGACTAGGCAACGTCGACTTAGAGTGATGGTGACGCATATTGACTTTCTCTAAGGTGATTTATCCGCAAGCGACTGAAAATAAAGTATTCTTGTTTGAGTAATTTATTTATTTCTGATTGTTTTGCTAAAAATGCTACACATCATAAAACTATTATTTATAAAAAAAGCTGGTATATAGAGGTTTTAGGAGAATTCAATAATGTATTGAAATGTTTATAGGTTTTTGTAAAAACGTTGCAATGTTTTTACAATGTTTTATTTTAATTATGTAATAATATTGATTATTAATTTCATTATAAAACTAAATGAAAAATATGATATATCATTTAAAAGGGTAAACGATATATTATTTGCTTTAATTATTTTTATTTTTGCTTCCAAAAATAAATATTATAATTGGTAAAATATATACACCAGTGTCTATATGGCATATTTAAAATTATTAGGCAAATACTCAGAAATAACGCGAAAAAAGAAACAATCGTGTCGGCAAAGCGCGTCGGAAAAAATGAGCACTTTGCCTACGCGATTGTACCAAAAGACAAAATCTCATTATTTACCTTAATCTATAAAACAATGACCAAAATCGATATAACAGTTGAGATAACTATACCAATTTTCCATCTCTAAATCGTTCCATACTTAGGCAACATTGAAAAGGTTTGATAATTATACGCAAATATATACTGCTCGTTCCAAATCGTTATTTGGGAGAGGCTGTGCTTTTTATATCCCAGACGGTATACACCCAAAAGTTAAATCAAATGAAATAACATATATTTACATAGCAGAGGCAATTGCCTTGTACGAAGCAGTCCAATGGTCAATTAAAAACAAAATTAAGTTTACGCTAATTTTATTAGATTCCAAATCAGTTTGACTTTCACTTAAAGATTACACCAATGATGGAAAAAATCCAGTAATATGTAGCTTCGCGAATTTGTATCAGCTGGTATGTGGTAGTGGTAATAAAGTCATATTTATGTGGATAAAGGGGTACACTGCACTAGCAGGTAACGAAGCAACCGCCAAATTAGCTAAACAGTCAATAAAGAGTCTAAACAATAAATAAACTGGATTGCGCTGACGATCTAAACCAAAAGAATCAAATCTAAAATAAAGGAAACGTGAGAAAGTAAACGGTACTAGTTTTTCAGCAAACCAACTAATCGGTTTGCTCTTATTCATCCAACGTTGCCTAAAATAGTTCCACATATTGATGAATTTAAGATGTTAAGAATGATATTAATAGAATTACTAAAAATCTCTGGACGCAGCAAGTGCGTTATGGTAGCGAATTTTCTTTAAAATATTTTTGATAGCAAATATCTTTCTTTGATGAAAACATGCATCAAACTTGATTGCCTATATAGTAGAAACAATGTATCAAATAAATTTATTGTTTGAAAATAAATAAACATTTTTTAAAAGTTTGGATGCAGCAAATGTGTTATGGAAGTGAATTTTGATAAAAATGTTTTTAATAGCAAATGCGAGCAGGCATCAATATGATTATCGGTATAGTCTATGTAGTAGAAACAATATACTATATTTTATCAAAATTGCTTATAGTTTGAAAATATTAAAAACAATTCCAAAAACTTAAATGTTGGTTTCCTAACCAACGTTATTAGCAAATTGAGTTATTGAAATTTGAAGAATTTAATGAAAATTCGGTAAATTTGCAGATTAGCTCCCGAACGCTTTAAAAAAAATTGTTTTCATAAATGTTACTAGGGCCCCACCTGGATGCACAAACCACAAGAAAAATTTTCTGGTTCACACCCCCCAAGAAAGTTACGGGACCGGGAGTGAATAGGGGTGCTGAGCGGGGTAGGTAGTAAAAAGGAAATATATGCAGAAAAAGCGACGAAAACTGCTTAAAAACTGTCTATTTGAAGCCATATCCCCATTAAACCCCGCCTACCCCACACAGCACCCCTCTTCGCCCCCGGGTCACGTAACTTCCTTGGGGGGTATGAACAAGAAGTTTTTCTTGTGGTTTATGCAACGAGGGTGGTTGTATGCACACAAGGGGGGGAAGGAGCCTACGACGAAGCAGACCCCACCCCCCGCGCGCGCTCGCTTTGACTTGCGGTAGGGTTGGGGTGGCTGCTTCGTCGTAGGGATCCTTCCCCCCTCGCGTGCATACAACTACCCTCGTTGCATAAACCACAAGAAAAATTTCTTGTTCATACCCGCCAAGGAAGTTACGGCACCTGGGGGAATAGGGGTGCTGTGCGGGGTAGGCAGGGCTTAAGGGGGATATGGCTTCAAGATGTGAAAAAGACAAATTTCGAGCCCGCTTTATTCGCATTTTCTGCTCATATTTCCTTTTTACTACCTACCCCGCTCAGCACCCCTATTCACTTCTGGTCCCGTAACTTCCTTGGGGGGTGTGAATAAGAAATTTTTCTTGGGGTTTGTGCATTCAGAGGGGGGGCCTAGGCAAGTTTCTGAACAGTTTTTTGAAAAGCGTTCGGGAGCTAAAGTGCAAATTTACCAAAAATTCGCTACCAAAACGCACTTACTGCGTCCACATTTTTTCTTATAAACGCATCATATTTCGATAAAAAACGCAAAAATGCATTAACGAATTTGTTCTACGAAAATTAGCTTTAAAAAAATATAGACCGTTAAACCATAAACTTCACTAAACCTACAAATAAATATCCAAAGAAGCATCAACTTAACTAACTGACAGCCAAAGCATCAAAGAAAAGGTCTATTTGAAATGAATACTTTGTAAATATTTTAGTAAAAGGAAAGGCAATAACGGTTGAATATGTATCGGTATTTGTTTCACGTTCTTTGCCTAAATATTGCCAATTTTGACGTTTAAAATTGCGAGTTTGACTTTTTGAGGAAAACTCCAAAATTTGTTTCTTTAAGTGCCCATAACTTTGTTGTCTTTAAAGCTAGAGACCTAAATTTTGGTACAGAGTTCACTCTTAATAATGCAAAAGCGCCTGCCAATTTGGTTGCCCTTACTTTGTTATTTACGGAGATATGTTTTTTTTTAAGAAAACACAAAATTTTTCGGAAAAACCTGGTCCGATTTTCCTGGCTAACGAACTTGTCCAAGCCACTTGCAAAAGGAAGGTACTCACCAAATTTGATCAAGATCTGTCCATTATTTTTTGGGTTATCGGTCGGATATATATATATATATATATATATATATATATATATATATATATATATATATATATATATATATATATATATATATATATATATATATATATAAAAATCTCGGGACGCAGCAAGTGCGTTATGGTAGCGAATTTTCTTTAAAATATTTTTAATAGCAAATGTCTTTCTTTGATGAAAGCAGGCATCAAACTTGGTTGCCTATATAGTAGAAACAATGTACCATATTTAATTGAAATAAATTTATTGTTTGAAAATATATAAACATTTTTCAAAAGTGTAGATGCAGCAAATATGTTATGGAAGTGATTTTCCATAAAAATGTTTTTAATAGCAAATGCGAGGAGGCATCAATCTAATAACCTGTATGGCCTATGTAGTAGAAACAATGTACTATATTTTATCAAAATTACTTATGGTTTGAAAATATACAAAAATTTTCTAAAAATAAACTTAAATGTTGGTTTTCATCCAACAAAGCTTACGTTAATAGCAAATTGAGTTATTGAAATTTGAAGGATTTAATGAAAATTCGGTAAATCTGCAGATTAGCACCCGAACGCTTTTCAACAAATTGTTTTCAGAAACATTACTAGGACCCCACCTGCAGGTTTCTGAAAACAGTTTTTTGAAAAACGTTCGGGAGCTAAACTGCAAATTTACCGAAAATTTACTACCAAAACTCACTTACTGCGTCCAGATTTTTTTCTTACAAACGCATCATATTTCGATAAAAAATGGAAAAATGCATTAACGAATTTGTTCTACAAAAATTAGCTAAAAAAAATTATGCACCCCTACTCACTCCTGGTCCCGTAACTTCCTTGGGGAGTGTGAACAAGAAAATTTTCTTGGGGTTTGTGTATCCGGGGGGGGGCAGGCAGGTTTATGAAAACAGTGTTTTGAAAAGCGTTCGGGAGCTAAACTGCAAGTTTACCGAAAATTCGCTACCAAAACGCACTTACTGCGTCCAGATTTTTTTCTTATAAACGCATCATATTTCGATAAAAAATGCAAAAATGCATTAGCGATTTTGTTCTACAAAAATTAGCTAAAAAAAATTATGCACCCCTACTCACTCCTGGTCCTGTAACTTCCTTGGGGAGTGTGAACAAGAAATCTTTCTTGGGGTTTGTGGATCCATGGGGGGTGGGGCTAGGCAGGTTTCTGAAAACAGTGTTTTGAAAAGCGTTCGGGAGCTAAACTGCAAATTTACCGAAAATTCGCTACCAAAACGCACTTACTGCGTCCAGATTTTTTTTTCTTACAAACGCATCATATTTCGATAAAAAATGCAAAAATGCATTAACGAATTTGTTCTACAAAAATTAGCTAAAAAAAATTATGCACCCCTACTCACTCCTGGTCCCTTAACTTCCTTGGGGAGTATGAACAAGAAGTGTTTCTTGGGGTTTGTGTATCCAGGGGGGGGGGTCTAGGCAGGTTTCTGAAAACAGTGTTTTGAAAAGCGTTCGGGAGCTAAACTGCAAATTTACCGAAAATTCGCTACCAAAACGCACTTACTGCGTCCAGATTTTTTTCTTATAAACGCATCATATTTCGATAAAAAGTGCAAAAATGCATTAACAAATTTTTTCCTCGATAATTAGCTAAAAAAAATTATAGACTGTTAAACCATAAACTTCACTAAACCTACAAATAAATATCCAAAAAGCCACCAAACTTAACTAAACTGACAGCCAAAGTATCAGAGAAAGGGTCTATTTGAAATGGATATTCTGTAAATATTTTAGTAAAATGAAGGGCAATGACGGTTGAATTTGAAACTTAAGGGTTTGCAGAACACTCTTCTTCAAACATTTTCTTTTCACAAACGGTATTTGTTTTACATTCTTTGCCTAAACATTGCCAATTTTGACGTTTAATATTGCGAGTTTGACGTTTTGAGGAAAACTCTAAAATTTGTTGCTTTAACTGCCCATAACTTCTTTGTCTTTAAAGCAAGGGACCTAAATTTTGGTAGAGAGTTCACCCTTTATAATACAAACACGCGTACCAAATTTGGTTGCCCTTACTTCCGGAGATATGAATTTTTTTATAAAGAAAACACAAAATTTTCCGGGAAAACCTGGTCTGATTTTCCTGGCTAACGAACTTATCCAAGCCACTTGCAAAAGGAAGGTACTCTGCAAATTTTGTCAAGATCGGTCCATTATTTTTTGAGTTATCGGTCGGATATATATATATATATATATATATATATATATATATATATATATATATATATATATATATATATATATATATATATATAAACACAGATCTCCCCGATCTTCTCATTAGCGAATTTTTTTTTAATTCGCTAAAATGAAGCTTAATTACGGCTACTTTCCAACTGCATAAAATGGGCATTGGTAACAATCCTTATTGTACATGTGACAATAGTTACTTAGGAACTCTAGAACCTTATGTTTCAGTGGAGCCTGTATAACCCGATCCATAGGCAACTCTGGAGAGAACCTAAAGATGCAGGGATCGAGTTGTCTGTGAACTTAGCAGCACTAATTTGTACAAAGAGCCTCAAAATCTATAATATTTTAATGAAATTTATTCTGCAATCAAAAATCAATGTTTAGTTTATGGATTAACTGAATTAAAAGGAATTGTAATTTTCCTACTGTCTTACTTATTGTTTACTATCCCATGTCATTAGCTGTCCAGTGTCGTTTGTTAAAAAATTCTCTGAATAACACCTGGGCGAGATGCGAGGATCCCTTGTTACTATCCCTAGAAAAAAGTAAAAAATTTCGGGACGCAGCAAGTGCATTATAGTAGCGAATTTTCATAAGAATTGTGCACTATTATTATACGGCATATTAGTAAAGTGATACTTTAAAGTTTCACAGGCCTTGAAGATTGATTTTAGAGGTCCTAGTCCGCGCACATTTGGATAATTCTTTCGAAAGTGTTACCGTCGATATCTCGCTATTATCAACAAAATCTTGCGTTCTAACTTCTTTTGAGAAAGACGCCTAAGACTCAATTTTCTATCTAGCTGAAGAATTAAATTTTGCAATGCCTGTAGATAGTATAAAAAGTCTCTTTCAAAGAAACTTGTATTACAACGTTCATTAAAGTTATACAAAAGATTTCCAGAAGGAGACTTAATTCATATTTAGAAGAGTAACGTATCGGCCAAATTATAAACGTAGCAGTTATTTTTCCTTATTAATCTCCAGTATGATTTCGTTTTAGTCAACCTAATCAAACGGGTTGTTTCAATATCAACAGTAATAAAATTATAATTTCAGGCTCAAAGGTGACAAACTTATTCAGGCGTTTTAATCAAAAATGAGATCTTGTTCAAAACGTATGAAATCTGTGCACTAGTGTTTCTCCAAATGTCAAAATAAGACATAAAAAACATACATTCATTAAGCTGGATTTGATCGCGTAGCCTTCTGCTTGGGAGGCAAGAGGGATGTCCCCGGCGCTACCTGAGTATACTTCAACTAACGTTTTACTTGTGTGATACCGAATATCGTCTTCATGCCCGGGATATCATATTCAAAGTATACGTAATTAATTACAGAATTAGTAGAATTACCATTGAAACACATCCCACAACTGTTTCGGTCTTATATGACGTTTTATGTTTAAGTTTAAAGATAAAAGAAACTATTTTAGAATCATTTTTATAGAGACTTGACTTGATTTTGTTTACATTTCTAGTAGGTATATTATACGACTGAATAATATATCTATGCTGCGCTAAAACTGTATTTGAGGCCGTTCATAAAGCTACAAATATAGTTTCTTTTAATAATTGATTGAATCCCCCAGTTAAATAACAATTACTTGATAAATTTTTAATTCCATGTCGTCTGTCATTTTCCATAATTGCGGCCGAAATTTCAAGATTGTTGGTTCGGGTATTATGTTTTATGCCTGGTATATATTTAGTGTGGTTACTGTTGATGTGTGGTTTATACCTGTTGTATGGATCAATCTACGCATGGCAGTTAACTACTCTGTCTGTCAGGCATTGGGCTTTAACCACTAAGTCGTTTCAACGCATGTCTTTGCGATTTTATTTTTAATTTGGAAAGGAACTGTACATATTGTATACCAAATTACTTAAAATTCACAACATAGGTTTATTTGCACTATTTCTAGCCACATGTGGTCTCATTACAGTTACTCTGATACTTGCAAAAATATAGCGCTTTCAAAACATTTTCCCCGATTTTCCACCCGAAAAACTTGAGTATAAAGGCTGATTAACAAACTCGACCTCGGTTTTCGCCCAAACAAGATTTTTGCCAAGTCGGATATATATATATATATATATATATATATATATATATATATATATATATATATATATATATATATATATATATATATATAAATTTTAACGGACCTTGGTTTTGGGTTCGCGCTCATCTGAAGAATTTTTTCCGAAAGCTTTTCATCGTGACCTTGCTACTAGCGAATTTTCGTTAATGAAAATTCGCTAAAACAGAAAAAATTTCAATTTTGAAAACGATTTTTGCTCTAGTCCTCTTTAATGTGTTGATCCATGATCCATGTCACAATTGAATAAATATTTTTGAATGAAAATCGCTTGTGATAAGGACCTATATATAAATATAAAAAAAATTCACATTCACTGCAGAGTTTCATGGCCAATGAATGAAATATTAGAAGCCAATTCCTTACACACGCACGCACAACGCCAAAAAAAGCTTTTTAGATTTATTACTTTACTCACACCTGTTTAAAATACAGTTTATCGATTTCCAAAATAAATTTGTTTCGTAATAAACCTGTAAGCAAAAATAAAATTATCTTACTTTCCTCTTAAAAGTTTCCACCGAAACCTTAGAATCTACTTTAAAGTCCTGGGCGTGTGTGTAAAATGTTAATACTGTAGCACATCTATTCTACACTACAGTATCAGCTATCACGTTACAAAACTTTGTTCTGGCAGTAGTGACACGCAATTCTTCTCCCGATCGTGGCGGAAATTGAATAATCTAATGGATAACCCTCCACATAAATCCCACAACTTAAGCCTGTGCTCTGTTAGTTTACAACAGTTCAAACATTTCTATCACAAGTTAGCATCATCGACACTTGCATAACGTTTGATAGATGGCTGATCATCCATCCTAAATACTTGACGCAAGGCACTTTAATCTCAAACGTGGAGTTGTAAATTGACTTGTGAAATTGATCAAAGAGATATAACATACAGGCTTAACACACTCAGCGTATCCATATTGATGATACCCATAGTGTTTGTTACTATGCAAATATGAAATGACTTCTGGCAATGTTGCTACAATTGGCATCAAATTATTCAGTGTACGCAAAAGGGCAGGCATATTTCTTGAATAGCACCATTTTAAGTCCGTTCATTTATGAGACTGTTTTTTTTCTTTAACGTTGACCTATTTCCGACACTATGGCCAATCACCAGGGAGCAGTTTCACTTCACTATCCAAGTAACTTTTTCGGGTCCCTTCTTTTCTGTAATGAAGGTATGGATCTTTAACGTGCCCAACATCGCATGGTACATGGAACTGGCGGCTTT
Source organism: Tillus elongatus (assembly GCA_964006375.1). NCBI lineage: Eukaryota > Metazoa > Arthropoda > Insecta > Coleoptera > Cleridae > Tillus > Tillus elongatus. The sequence goes on from OZ023262.1 coordinate 143,004,009, forward strand.
ACGTCACATCCGAAAAAGGGCAGACATTCACCTTGCTCGAACACAATGTCACTGGTTGGTATCAACAAATAAAAAAGTTGCAAACCTTTTTCAATACTATTGTTTTGCTGTCCTAGGTTTTTTTTTGTAAAATGTCAACAACAGCTGTATATATATATATATATATATATATATATATATATATATATATATATATATATATATATATATATATATATATATATATATATATATATATAACTCAAAAAATAATGGGGTGATTTTGATAAATTTTGGTAGCTACTATCCCTTTGGAAGTGGCTGGGATATGTTCGTTGAGCAGAAAAATTGGACCAGTTTTCCCTGGAAATTGTTGGTTTTCTTTCGGAAAATTTTGTATCTCCGAAAATAGCAACGCTATGGCAACTAAATGTGGTACTTAAGTTTCTTTTGTCATGCTACTAGATGCCAAAATTCAGATTGCTAAATAAACAAAAAAAATATAATAATTTAAAGAAAAGAAATTTGGTGTTCAGAAAAACATACAAGACTGATATATTTTCTGTGGTTAAAAATCCCAATTGAATATCTTAGACAAAGGTTAACTTTTTATGACGCAAAAAGGTCAAGAAATACCAGAAAAATTACTTTGCATAAAATGGGGCGGTTCGAGGGGGACCTCACATGCAGACTCTGCGGTGAGGGAGAGGAATCAGCCCAGCACATCTTGTGCGAGTGTAAAGCTCTGTACCGCAAAAGACAACTGATCTACGGTCAGTCTAGATCGGAGACAGCAATATAAAACTTCACCCTACCAATCGCTGTGCAGACTAGTTCAATGCACAGTCATTTTGGAATGGGTGGAGTAAAAAGACTAAGGGCATGCACAATAATCCAAAGGCTGCAGTGCTTTCGGGGTGACGAAAACGCGGACGAGCCCTGAGGGGAAAAGGGGGATGAGTTTACATATCTTCTTTCAATTTGTTATTTAATTCCATTAACCGATCAGATTATGGGATTATTTAGCGAATTATTAAAGAAAGGTATTAAAGTATCTAAATTAGCTTTGGTACAAAACGATAAGAAATAATTAATTTGATAAAATTATCTATATTTACATTTTCATAATATATAAGCACTTGATAAATTGATGTCACAAATGTTAAATGAAACTTTAAAGCGACAGACGCAAATAACGTTCTTATTTCTGAGAGCTTGTGACACGAAAATATGAGCATTTTTCCGCCTATATTTTTAGTGAATTTTCGTAGAAAAAATTCACTACTGGGGAGATCCCGACTTTTGAAGTTTGAAATTTTTTTTAATGAACGCGAACTAGGACCCCTAGCACACACATCCGTGGCATAGTTTCAATTTATATATATATATATATATATATATATATATATATATATATATATATATATATATATATATATATATATATATATATATATATATATATATATATACTTTTAAGGGCAATTACGACCAAAAAACGAGGGCTATATTTTAAAGAAAGTCACTCTGTACCAAAAGCTCGATATATTTCGCTCGGGGTCCCGAGCATCTTCAGGAGTAAGCACTGTAACTAATTACAAAAGCAAGGCCACAGCATCAAAAACAGGGAAAATCTGCCACAAAAACATGCAAAAAACATCTTTACATTACATGTAACTTCATGCGAACATTTCCACTTTCAAAACATTCAAAGTAAGTCATGAATAAGTAAAAAAAAGTGTCATTAAGGTTAAAAAGCTAAAAAAGCTTTGACAGATTCGCGTGTAACAAAATGGAAATCTAACCCCATTAGAAAAAACAAAGTTATAATCATTGTCTCGAAAACGGTAAAATATGTTCTTTTGTTTTATTTTTTATTGCAAAAACCTTAGAAAAGTGTCTATAAAATGTCTAAACGAAAATACCTTATGTTCTCAAATAACCTAAATACGGGCGTTTGCCAAAACTCACCAATTTGTTTTTTCGCGATTATTTCAAAAACAGGAAAAAACAAATGAGAAAATGCGATGGCAGTTCTGAAATGGTAATAGAATCCTGATAAACATTACCCATTTAACAGACTTTGTAGCTCTTATAATGACCGAAATAGCAACACATGCAGCACCAATCTGGGGCACAATATATATATATATATATATATATATATATATATATATATATATATATATATATATATATATATATATATATATATATATGTGTGTGTGTGTGTGTGTGTGTGTGTGTGTGTGTGTGTGTGTGTGTGTGTGTGTGTGTGTGTGTGTGTGTGTGTGTTTATATACATATACAAGTACAGATCTCGGCATTGGCGAATTTTTTCTACTAATAATCCAAATGAAAAGGCATTGAAGCTCATTCATTTCTGCTGTGGTGTACAGTCCACCTAGAAAATGCCAATGATAGCTAGTGATTCGTGCTTGGTTTATTTGTCCAGAATGTGTCATTCATAGAAGTAACCTTTATATTAAACTACATTAATATATTACATATATATACAGCTTCTTGAGATGAATGTAGTATATATGTACGTTTATAATTTCCTCACTCTGTATAATCTAGTGGATAAACCCGTATGCTCTAACTTGTCTGTCTAAACGAAAATACCTTATGTTCTCAGATAACGGAATAACGGGGGTTTGCCAAAAACGCACCAATTTGTTTTTTCGCGATGATTTAAAAAACAATGAGAAAATGCCATTTCTGAAATGTTTATAGAATCCTGAGAAACATAACAGACTTTAATTTAACAGACTTTGTATCTCTTATAATAACCGAAATGGCAACACATGCAGAACGAATCTGAAGCACACTATATATATATATATATATATATATATATATATATATATATATATATATATATATATATATATATATATACATATATATATATATATATATATATATATATATATATATATATATATATATATATACAAGTACATTTCTCGGCATTAGCGAATTTTTTCTAGAAAAAATCCATAGAATGGCATCGTAACTCATTTAGTTCTACTCGTGGTGCACAGTCCACCTAGAAAATGCCAATGATACCTAGTGACCGAAGATAAGCAACGTTAGCGTCGCTAGAAACTTTAGAAAAGCTTGTTTCATGTTTGATTTATTTGTCCAGAATATGTCATTCATAGAAGTAACCTTTATATTAAACTCCATTAATATTTTACAGATGTATACAGCTTCTTGAGATGAATGTTATATATATATATATATATATATATATATATATATATATATATATATATATATATATATATATGTACGTTCGTAATTTCCCCAATCTATATAATCTAGTTCATAAAGCGATCTGCTCTAACTTAAGCAATGTTTATTGTTACAGGACCCACTAGCCAGTACCGATATCAACGGTAATGATGATGATCCAATGCCGCAGGACAACGGCGACAACAAACACGGTACCAGGTGCGCTGGAGAAGTAGCAGGAGTCGCCTATAATCAATTCTGCGGGATTGGTGTGGCCTACAATGCAAGTATAGGCGGTAAGTTTCCTTAACAATAGGTTATCTTGGCGATGTTTATAATAACCTTTCCCAGAATCAATTATTAATCAAATATTGTCTCCTCTTCGGTAAGTAATGCGTACTTTATAAGCGTTTATTTGTTTTGGCATTGATAATGTTCTGGCGCAGTAAGTTCGTAATGATATCGATTTTTAATAAAGATTTTTTTATTTATTTTTATAACAATTTTCATCAACTTAGAAGCTGTTTTTGCAGCATTGGCCGACGAAATCATGATTTGTTTTAATTGTTACGTTATTATTATGATTTTGTTATTTTTCCTTAAAAATATGTCTGCAAAAATCAGTGACAACGGAATTGCTATGACTGGGTTGGTGGTGATATTCATAGTCTAAGGATTAAAGTCTCGTTTCATAATCAGCTTGCTTTGATCAACGCTGACTTTCAAATATTAGTTTCTTAAACAACGAAAACTTACAGCGAAAAGCGCCTCAACGGGATTATTATGACAATCTTATAAGACTTCCTGAATATAAGTATTCAGGAATGTGGAATCACTAACCAGGTTAGAGGAAGAGATAGAGGACGGTCTAATACTGAAATCACCCAGAACGACATGATTTACATCTCTTTTTTTTGCACGGTACAAGTACGATGTTTTCAGGTAATAATTAGCGTTTATAGACCTCACACGCATAGGGACCAAATTCGTACAAGCGTCGAAGCAGATGCCCCCAAAACATTACAGAGCCGCCACCAAACGGGACCCATGGAAAAATGTAGCAACTTGTAAATCCTTCTCATTTCCTTTGCCAAAAACGCTTACGTCGATCAGAAAATTTTGGGCTAATTCTAGTTTTGTTAGAGAAAAATACCTTCTTTCAATCATTAACTGACCATTGTTGACGATTTCGGGCAAAAGGCAATCTGTGAACTTTGTGCTCTCTGGTAAGTAATGTTTCTTACGATCTTCTGATTCTGATTGTTCTAGACGATATTTCAACATTACGAACCGCCCATAACTCATTTTTTAACGCATAACTAGTGATTCTCCGGTTTCTGAGAGCGGGTTGTATCAGATAACTATCATCCCTTTGGTTGGCTCATCGTTTTTGTCCTTGACCTGACCTTGGGATGCACGATCCTGTTTCGTTAAATTGTCTAACTATACGACATATGTCGGTATGATTTCCTCCTAAAACACTGGTAATCTAAGGCATGTGGTATCCCGCAACCAGCAGAGTTGACGCCCGTACTGCCTCCTTCACCAATAGCTTCGTTGGTACATCTCTCTACTTTTAAACACTCAGAGATATCTTTAAAATGTGTATATGTCACAACCAATAACAAAAATTAGCTTAATAAATTCTCCAAAACACCATGTGTTCGTGTGTCCGAAATGTCAAAGAAGGTCCTAAGCCTATTATTTTGAAATATTAGTGATTCGTTCATTTTGACAATGAGTATATATATATATATATATATATATATATATATATATATATATATATATATATATATATATATATATATATATAATTAGGTAACACAAAACTTAAGTTTCCATAAAAATATAACTTTATTTTAGGGAAACAATACAGTGTGTTACTATTCTAATAATATTAATATAAAATGGAAGTGAACAAAGCAAGTAGATGTGAACTATATTAGTTTCAAATACCGACTGTTAACGCAACATCGTTTAGCAGTCGCAAGTAAAATATGCATACTAAGTAAAATGATTATTATACATTTTATAGTTTATTGTACTTTAAACTTAATAATTGAAACTAAGCAATGTCTGGTCAATGCCTTTCTCTATAACAGGGTCACTGTGAAATGTACTAATGTCACTTATAGAAGTTGGGTACATGGTGACGTATTTCCTCCACCGTTAGTCTTGAGTACGTCCTCGTGTTCAACTTGGGGTGATTTCTTCTTCTTTAGGAAGGGTGTCCATCTCTTTCTGGACCAAACCAATATAGTGATGATGATGACTACTATTATAAATGTGGTAACACCTATGTGACTTGTATGCAGCATTGGATGTAGTATCTTATGTCGTGGAGCTTCTGAAAGTTGTTGCTTCAATTTTTCAGCATTTTTCAGGTGAACTGGACTGAAGCGGACTTCGTATTTTTCTTCCTTGAGTGGTAATATCAGGTCTGGAATCCACGTTATGTTGCCTGATACGTCTGTGTATATCTCATCATTTACTGTGATTTTACAGTTAGGCAGTGTGCTTACGATAGCATTTTGGTGTATTGTTTTTCTGTCGATTTTATTTGGACATTCTTCTATAACTTCGACTGATACATCTGTTGAGATGAGCACGTTGTTGTTTCGTATCTTGATGGACGTCGTGTAGCTATTGGTTACCTTTGCAGAAGGGCAACTCGAGGGTTGATTTAGTTGGCACTTCTTGTGTTGGATTTGAACACACTATGGCTTCTGTTATTGATGGGCATCTTTCAGATGTCCATAAGTTTTGTTGGGCTATTTCCAAATAATATGAACTTGGGGGTATAAGGACTTTATGATTTTCTGGTAAGGGAATTATTTGAAAGTAGGAGCCTGGTGTAGGGTGTAAAATCGGGACCTTTAGTAAACAAATGATTGTGTCTCCTGCTGATACAACTATGAATTTAGTAAATTCAATAATTTTAAATATGTGGTTTCTGTCAAAGTTAATTAATTCATTTTTGTTATAAATTAATTCAAGATGCTGTCTTATTTGTGTTAAATCCTTCCAGGTAAATATTTCAATGTTTGTAATTTCATTAAAGCTAAGAGATATAGTTCTTTGAATAATTTTGACACTTTCTAATAAATTTTGGGCTAATGAGATTTGATATTGAATGAAACTCCTTTTTTCCATGTTCGCTAGTTCACAAAATCTGTCAGCTATCATCTGAAGATTTTTGTTAATTATTTTTTGTTCTTCTACAAATCTTTCTGTAATTATATGTGCAAATGAATTTAGAGAGTCTAGTTGAGTCATCATTTCACCTTGATTTAAATATAAGGTGTTTAAGTGTTTGTTTATTTTATCGAGATCGTCTTGATCGAGATTTCCGGTTATGGTTTTGATCAGCGACCCTGCTCCGTTTATTAACCCGCGTTTCGTTCTGGAGTGCGTTAATTTCTCAAGTTCTAGGTTAATTTTGGAAACTTGGTCATTAAGCATCTGTACATATTCTTTGTTAATAGCAGTGCCATAATTTTCGTTAATTTTTATAGTATTGTTTGTCAACACCCGATAATTATTTTCTAAAACCGATACATTAAAATAAAAGTAGAAATTATGATAGTGATTAATTATTCTAGCTATACCTATATAATCTTTAAAGTATCCGTTAGTGATTATGGGTTTAACTTCTAGTTGATGGACCTGGCTGAGGGCCATCATCAGGGGGATGATGTTCCTGCAAAGAAAATGTCTTTTTCACTCTTTTTACATTTTTCAAATGGGCTGTTTTCTTTTGGGAATCAGGTAGAAGTAATTTGTTTTGATTTACTTGAACTGGATTATGATAAATTTTATATAATGGGTTAGTTTTCTTTACAAAAGGTACTTTAATAGCTACTTGTTCAGTTTGTATTTGCGGTATCTCATTACGATTTTCATTTCTTTTTCTAAGAATAGTTTCTGACTTTTCTTTAGATTTTTTGTATATTTGATCGAAAAAGGGTAATATTTCTTTAAGTCTTCTATGGTTATATTCTTCATACAATGTTTTATGGGGGTCTATAGGTTCAAGTTTGTCATAAGGGCCGTAAAGAAGGGAAAAGGGACTATGACCTGTTAATGAGTGAACTGATTGATTGTATATTAAAATACAGGTTATCATAAGATCAATAGGTTTTTCTAACGGATTCTCCAACTTCATTGTTCTTAATTTTTCTAATATAGTTGAGTGAAGTCGTTCAACTGGGGAGTTTGAGTTTGGGTTTTGAGGAGTAGTTATGTGTAATTTTATGTTAAATAGGTCGCAGTATTCCTTAAGGGTTGCATTATCAAATTCCTTGCCAGAGTCACTTACGAGGGTTGAAACGTAATTATGATGAGAGAAATAGTGTCTGAGTTTGCTTAAAATCGTCAGAGCTGTTGTATCTTTAATGTAATAAGCTTGTGCATATTTACTAAACAAATCTATTATCGTAAGAAATTTGTGGTTCTCAAAACTGAACACATCTGCATGAATTACTTCAAAAGGTCTTTTGGCTAACAAGGGTCCGGAAAAGGGTAATTTATAGGGTCGTCGCTCATATTTGGTTTGCAGACAAATGTCACATTTGTTTATAAAATCATTTATGGATTTTTTCATGTTAGGCCAATAGTAATTTAATTTAAGCTGTTCGTAAGTTTCGTTAATGCCATTGTGGTTATTTTGGTGGTAATTTTGAATAATTTGTTTCTGTAAGGTAGTTGATGTAATATTTTCGACTTGTTTATTGCATTTTATTATTTTTACTGAACTGTTAAAAAGAGCTGAGGCTACTAACATAAATAATCTCTCGATTTCTTGGGTTTCGAATAAGATACCGTATACATTAGACGGATTGATTTTTTCTTTAAGAAAGGTGTTAAGTTGTTGTAGTTCATGACCTTCTTGTAAATATATTTTGATTTGTTTATTTTTAAAAAGGTTTGTAGTTATTTCACGTTTTTCCGATCCGTGATAAATTAAAATTTGATTTTTAAAATGATTGATTGGGCCTTCCGATATAGGTAAGCAAAATACAGGATTTTCTAAAGTATGTTGGGTTTGAGATTCGCTATTATTCTGGTCAGGTTGAGGGTCGATTCCTAATTCTATAAGGTCGTTGTCGTCGAGAACTCTTAGTTCTGAAGGGTCCGCGTTGTCTAAAAGGGACACAAGATCTATATCATCTTCTACCGCATTGATTTCTGTTCTTGAAAGGGCGTCTGCTACAACATTATCCTTTCCTTTTTTGTACTTTATTTCGTAGTCGAATTCTTCTAGTTTAAGCCTCCATTTAACTAAACGGGAATTTGGTTCTTTTATCGAAAAAAGCCAAACTAGAGGTTTATGGTCTGTTTCTATAGTAAATTTTCGTCCGAAAAGATAAGGTCTAAAATGTTTAGTGTTTTCCACTATTGATAGTAATTCCCTTTCAATAGTGCTATAATTTCGTTCAGCTGAATTAAGCGTTCTAGAGTAAAATGCGATAGGTTTATTGTCTTGAGACAATACGCCTCCTAACGCTATATTACTTGCGTCGGTTGTCAGATGAAATTCTTTATCAAAATTTGGATATGTTAGGACGGGTGAATTTATTATAAGTTCTTTAGCCTGCGAAAATGCATTGACGTATTCTGGATCATTAAAGTTAAGAGTAGAATCTTTCTTTAGACATTTTGTGAGGGGATAAACAATTTTGGCAAAGTTTTTTATAAAACGCCTGTAATAGCCAACAAGTCCTAAGAAAGCTTTTATTTGTTTTTGTGTTTTCGGAATAGGATAATTTTTTATGCATTCAATTTTGCTTGGATTTGGTTTTACGCCGTCAATTGTGATGACATGGCCTAGAAACTCAACTTCCTTTCTAAGAAACTCTGATTTATCTAGCTGTACCTTTAAGTTAACATCTTGTAATTTTTGAAATACTTGTTTAATGTGGATAAGGTGTTCCTGAAGGGATTTGGAGAATATGACAATGTCGTCCATATAAACAAAGCAGTTTTTGTACAGAAATTCTCTAAAAACATTATCCATTACGCGTTGGAAGGTTAAGGGCGAACTCCGGAGACCAAAGGGCATTCTAACGTACTCGTAATGCCCATTGTTTACGCTAAAGGCTGTTTTCTCAATGCTTTCAGGGGTTTATTCGATCTGATGAAACCCTTGAGCTAAATCGAGAGTAGTAAAGTATGTACACTTTCCTAAGTTGTCTAAGATTTGTTCTATTCTAGGTAAGGGATATTTTTCGAGTATCGTTTTTTCGTTGAGTTTCCTGTAGTCAATGACTAATCGCCATTTTTTCTTTCCAGAGGAATCTAACTTTTTTGGGACAATCCAAACGGGCGAACAAAAAGCAGAGGTAGAGGGCCTAATAATTTTATTGTCTAATAATTTTTGAATTTCCTTCTGTATTTCAATTTTTAGGTGATATGGATACCTGTAAGATTTTACATGTATGGGATCATTATCGCGAGTTCTAATATGATGTTTAATAGCATTTGTAAATGTAAGATCCGAGCTTTCGTGATAAAAAATATTTCGATATTGATGACATAATTTAAATAGTTTTTGTTTTTCCTCAGAATTGAGATGGCCAGTTCTCAGTTGTTGTCTCACGTCGACTTGAACTGAGTTGGGAAATTTAGGTGTTTCTTCAAAATTTTGGATGGGTTCTACTTCAATTTGTTCTGTAAAGTTAATTTCAGCGATTTGTGACTTATTTTTTACTGTACATGGTATAGAACAAAACCCAGATATAGCTTCAGCTATGGATTCTGGTATATGAACTAATTCATTTTCCATTTCTGGAATTAAAACTGTTCCGTCTTCAATATTTACAGGTATTTGAATATGCGTAGTACAAGTTTGTGAAAAGGGTTGAAAATTTAGGGGATTTATTTCAAAATAAAAAGGTAATTCAATTTCTCTAAATTTTACTGTTCTTTTTTCATAATCTAGTTTGGTTTTTAATTTTTTAAAGTCTTCGGAACCTATAAGAGCATCAAACCTCTCATGCCATTTTATTACTCTAAATGAAAATGGAAAATTTATGCCGTATTCTTTTAACAGGGGGTATCTGACATTATCATTTCCTTTTGTAATTTTTCCTACAGATTTTACGGAAAAGGGCTTTTTGAAAATGTACTCTGAAAAAAATTCATATGCAGGGCCCGGATTTATTATGCTGTCTGAAGCTCCCGTGTCCAGAAGAATTTTCAAATTTAAAGATGGCAGGACCAAAAACGGTAATTTGGGTAGTGTCATAATATTGTTTATATCTAGGGTGACAAAGGATTTTCCGAGGCTTCTTCCTGAAAATCCAGATTTTCTGGCTCATTTCCGGAATAATCATTAAAGTTTTCGTTTTCGACACATTGCAAATAATATTCGGGTTGTAATTCGTCAGATACATAATCTGTCATTTCTTGATTCGGATATTCTAGATTACATATTTCCATGGGTGTAGTTTGATCAAATTGTCGATTTTGTCTTTGTGGGGGTGTCGAAAAAGTATTTTTTGTTCTGTTAAATACAGATGAATTTTTAGGCGGTTGATGGCGGAAAACTTGACTATTTGTCGGAGAAATTTTATTTTGTGGTAGAGCTCTCAAATTGGATATAGGTTTACTGGGGAAATTAGGTCTTTGTCGTAAAAAGGGTGGTTGTTGAAATCTATTTACGAAATTAATATTTTGTTGAGGTAACGGTCTTTTCGGTAAAGCAATTTTTTCTAAAAATGTTAGGGGTTGTTTTTGTGAAGAAGGATGTGATTTATTTCTTAAGCTATTTATGAAATCTGCTTGTTTTATTTCGTTATCTATGCGGTGACACTCAAGTAAAGCCGTTTCTAAACTTGTTACATTTACTAGTCTTAAATGACTAAAATACGGTTCTAGTATGCCGACTTTAAATGATGTTACAGCCATTTCAGTAAAGTAATTTTTCTTATAAATTTTAATTTCGGTACCTAAATCCTGTAATTCGATATTCTCATAAAGTGCTTTCAATTTTTCTTTAATTTTGCTATGAAATTCTAAAACTGTTTGATTTTTTGTCATATAACAGGTAGTGAGGTCTGTTAACAAAAGATTTTCAGAGCGCGGGTCTGAATATTGTGCCATAAGGCCATTTTTAATATTTTCCCATGAACTAGTTTCTAGAGATAATAAAATATCTCGAGCATCTTGTACAATTTTTGATTTAATAAATTCGAGTATCATTCTATTGTGATGCTCAGCATTTTGTTCTGTACTCTCTTTTTTGTAATTTATAATAAACAGTTCGCATTGTCTAATAAAATAATTTAAATGTCTACAACCTCCACTGTATTCTGGGATCATCATAGATGCCTGAGATAACAAGGAGATGTCGCCTTTATTATGTGACATGATGACTAAAATAGTTTATTATTTTTGTCGAGTTAATATTTTTCAGATATCGGGTATAATTAATTTTTAAACGTTATTTCTACTTAAATCTTCTAATAAGCTGATACACAGTATAAAAGTATTATTGCTAAATAGGTTTGTCTGATTTTAATTTATTAATAAAATATTAACGTAAGAACTCTTTAATATCTTAAAGTATTTCAAACCAAAATGGTTTGGAAATACGTGGGATTTAACATAAATAATTTTTGAAATATTTTGAAACAAAATGTTTGAAAATACGATAGCTAATACTAATTATTGATAAGGTATTTCAAAGCAAAAATGTTTGAAAAATACAGTAGATTTAATACTAATTATTGACAAGGTATTTCGAAGCAAAAATGCTTGAAAATACAGTAGATTTAATACTAATTATTGACAAGGTATTTCGAAGCAAAAATGCTTGAAAATACAAGAGATGCAATCATAAATTCACAGTGAAAGATAAAGGAAGGTACTCACAGGATATTCATCTCCTAACAGGCCTTCTTTTGGAGTTTTTCTGGAACTTGGATTACTTTTGGTCACTTGATGTTGATACAATGTTTGAAACTGGAGCGTTTGAAACACTGTTAATTTTTCGGTTCTTTAATGCCAAATAAATTATTGAAATAAACCGGCGATTATTATATTTAATGCCGTTTTGGCATCATGTTCATGCAGCGCCAATTAGGTAACTCTTTAATATCTTAAGTTTCCATAAAAATATAACTTTATTTTAGGGAAACAATACAGTGTGTTACTATTCTAATAATATTAATATAAAATGGAAGTGAACAAAGCAAGTAGATGTGAACTATATTAGTTTCAAATACCGACTGTTAACGCAACATCGTTTAGCAGTCGCAAGTAAAATATGCATACTAAGTAAAATGATTATTATACATTTTATAGTTTATTGTACTTTAAACTTAATAATTGAAACTAAGCAATGTCTGGTCAATGCCTTTCTCTATAACAGGGTCACTGTGAAATGTACTAATGTCACTTATAGAAGTTGGGTACATGGTGACGTATTTATATATATATATATATATATATCAAGATTTTTACCGAAAACACATACTAGTTTCGCTCTTATTCGAGCTCATCAGTGTGTTATACTAGCAATAATCAAAACATATCTAAATTAATTGGCTTAACGTAGCCAAATTCTGAACGAAACGTGAGATGTATATTTCCTTATAGGAATATAGTGGCAGGCCTTACGATTTTAAAATATCGTTTGTGGTTATACGGCAGCACCTGACGTACAGAATTTGTACCGGAGTCGTCCTACAGACAAAGTTCCTTGTTTCGTCCTAGACAACAGTAGTTTTATATATATATATATATATATATATATATATATATATATATATATATTATATATTTATATATTTATATATATATATATATATATATATATATATATATATATATATATATATATATATATATACATATATATATATATATATATATATATATATATATATATATATATATATATATATATATATATATATGTGTGTGTGTGTGTGTGTGTGCGTAAAACAGACCGGTTTTGTCCTTCTTAGGACTCCTCAATATGACATATCTGCGCTCCAACAAGTCGGCCTTAAGGCAGGCGTTGCCACAATGTGCAATGGACAATAGCACAAAGCACCATATCTGGTGTTGTGTAGGTTCTAGGCTTCGACATAGCTTCCGCCTATACACATTATAGCAAGAAAGAAGCTGTGGAAAGAAAACTGGCGAGCAAAAGCAACTACTCTCCTGACTAATAGGACGACGGGTCATTGAATTACAGCCCTCGCTAGCCACCATCACTTCAGTACTGCCGGAACTTGCGGTAATACGTAAAGCAGGGAACACAGACCGATTTATTTCTGTTAAAGACACCTCAATATGCCATACCCGTGCTCCAACAAGTAGACCTTAAGGCATTGCCACAATATGCAATGGAGAATAGCGGAAAACGCCATCTCTGGAGTTGTGACGGTTCAGCAGCTTTCAGGTGCACACAGTACAACAATAAGGAGGCTGCTGTGGAGGCCTAGAGCCGCCACACCGCTTTTCGCTATTCTACATTGCGGATATAAGTATAATTAGGGTGAGTAAATAGTTCGGGATTGGTCCATAACTTGAGAACCGTTCAAGATAGAAACATAATTCAACCACCGTTGGAAGTGATTCCTCCAGGCACATAAAACAGAATTATTTTTGACTATACAGGAATGTCCAAAAGTGGCAAACACGATACAACTCTCTTTTATTAAATGACTGCATCCATTTTTAATATCATGTTCGGATTCCGCATAAAATTATGCGAACAAATCACTCTAATTTTCATAACATGTTTATCATATTTTTGATATATGTGACTTTTTAGGTCAATCAATTATTTTTCTCTATTAGATACATAAGGGATTGACAAATGGTATACATAGCTCCGATCGATTATTGTCAGAGTATTCCAGGTCACAGTATGATGTTTCGAATATGCCATTCAAAAATGATATAACACGCTTTTTCAAATGTTAGTGACAAGGCTTTTTGTAGGAGTCTCCTGGGTCTAAAATCAATACTTTTAAAAATATTTCACTTTTTATGTCAGGGGTGCATTTAGAAACATTTTTGCGAATAGTGTGCCATGGAACAATTGCTCAACGCATTATTGATTAATTTCAAAATGAATAGAGATTTACGCTCCTCCTTTCCAAAAACCATAGTATAGATCTAGTAACATTGAACACGAACCAAGAACAATTAATTTCAATAACTAACAGCTATTTGAAAAACTGACAATATCCGCATTATTTATAGTAGATGTTGTAGCAGTAGATGGAATAACTAATTGGAAAACCGACAATATGCGCGTAATTAATAGTAGGTGTTCAATCTGGCGGCCATTTTCTTGGTTACACATTTTTATTCTAACATCGAATGATATTTCCACGTCACGAAGCATTTATTTCTCTCTGGTCGGAAAGACGTCTCTGAATCGTATTTTCATGTTTTACACTGTCGTTGGAGTCTCTCTGTAGATCAATTGTTTAACATATCTCGATAAAAAAAGCTTCGTGAGATGAGCAGATCTAGCTTGCCAATGAATGACTTCACCTCTGGATATCCATCGTTGTGGAAATGCGTAACCCAAAGATCCTCTTACTTGACAATGGTAGTGTAGGAGCGCACCATCGTGTGTTGCAACCACATTCTACGTACCAAGTCGGTAGCAACAGTAGATTTTCAACATATTTTTGCATGACTTCATTTCGAAAATCTATATATCGTTTTCCATTAACATGCCCTTAAAAAAATACGTCCCAAGTACACGTGTTTGTACGATACCACCCCACACATTTGGTGACCATCGGTGGTGACTATCAATTGGCCTTTTGAAATGAGGATTCTTGTGTCATAATAATGACAGTGATGAAAAATCACATTGCGGTTTTGTGGAATGTTGCCTCCTCGGAAAATAATACATGATCGGGAAAATTTGTTTGCATCATTCGCAAGGTCCAATTGCAGAAATGTAGGCGTTTCTTAAAGTCATTTTCGTCCAGTTCTTAAACCAGTTGAACATGGTATGAATGAAAGTTGTATTTCCTTATTATTCTGAAAACGGAAATCGGGCTTATTCACAACCGCCTACTGTATGTATCAAGTATGATGTGGGCATCTTCAACAACACTTGCTAAGACCAAGAACTCATTTTCTTTGTTGCACAAATTTTTTCCTCGTGATTTTTTTTCTAATTCCACATCACCAGTACGTTCAACAGGCTCCCTAAATTTTTCAAATGCCAGTCGTCTAGGGTGCTACAGGGTATTTTTGCGCGTAAATTTTAGACGCTTGAAAATGTTTGTTTTACTTTCCCCAAGACACTAAATTGTTTTAATTTCTTTTTCCAGAACTTCGCTTCTAGAATTCGAAAATAGGCGACGTTTCGGCTCCGGCTGTGAAACCGTTATCAAGAGGTGAAGTAAATATGAAAAAAAATTAACTCCAAAACCTCTATCTCGTATTGTTTAGAGCGCTGTTCCCCAAATCTCACTGGAGATCATCTCTAATGTCTCAGTGTGTTTAACCCTAGACCAAGATCTTTTTCAGGTATATATATATATATATATATATATATATATATATATATATATATATATATATATATATATATATCTGTGTGTGTGTAAAACAGACCGGTTTGGGCCTTCTTAGGACTCCTCAATATGGCATATCCGCGCTCCAACAAGCCACCCGTTATATAGATAACCTGTAAAACTTGAAACTGGCTTCCGGATATAGGTTTTAGAGTTCCTAAATTTGTGACCTTCTCGTTGGCAAGTTTTCTCTACAAAAACTTAGCTAACATTTACACGGAGAAGTATAGGATAAAGTCTAGTTCTAGGCAGATATATCTTCTTTACATTTTATAAGAAGTACCTCGCTTATTACTAAAGCAGACAAAGAAAACTTAATATTTACGACTTAAACCGGCAATAATACTAAATGTGCCATTTCCGTAGCAAAACGTATTTAATCAAAAGTTTAATATCTATAGAAGCCTTAATGTTCGTTTTCTTTTCTTTTATACGTATAAGTTTTTTAACCAGAGTAAATGCAGCTCTCGGTGTAACTACAAGTAGTATGCCCGTGGGAATCTAGATTGTATCAACCATATAGTTATTTATACAAGAAAATATGAGTATCCCCATTATCTACACTGGGTAATAGGATTATGAGGGTGGATGCTAACACAAGCAAGATTACATGAGCGTAAATAATCAAATACACCACAGATATGGCGACAGGTCTTTGTGACAAGACAAGGCGTCCGCCTCGTCCCGACGAGAATATTTCTCTATTACTTTAACTCAAGGGCGGAATTACATTTGTTTACATGGGTCATGTCCAAACAAAATTAACTTCATGCTGACAAAAATTGTATTGGAATTGAGCATTATTTGATATTTATTATTTTATTTACTGCTCTATTGGAAACTAATATCCCAGATTAACTTAATCTTCGGAGAAATTGCTTGTTTGCCCTCGTGTAGCTTTTATCTAAATTCATGTTGTTTTATTATTATTATTAGGTTTTTCTTTATTTAGCAGCAACTGTAATGAGAAACGTTCACAATAGTAAAGCTCAACACAAATTGAGGTACTCGTAGATTAGCTAGAAAAAGGATGCATTGATATAAGGTTAGCCTTAACCATCCTCGTTGACAAACAAAATATTGGATACCCTAGCAACTAACAATAACTTACTAGAAATATCAGCGTGTGATTTGACGTCAAAAAGTCAAAGTTTTGCAATAAACCTTTGAAGAAAAACATGTCAGTCAAAAATAGTAAGAATCCAAAAATTGAAGAATCGAGCCATCATTAAGTACCTCTATCTGATTAGGTTAAGACGTGAACAGATTTACAAATATACGGGTGGTTTTTTTTTTAAGTTTTGCAAGGGGATGTCTCGAAAATAGTTCCTTTTTTTAAAATTTTGGTGAAAAGTAATAGGGAGATGGGGTATATCTTTGACATTTATCTCCCCCTATCTACTTTTAAAATGGGGTGATATATTTTTTTGCATTTTGTACAATGCGCGCAAGTTGATATCAACAGTTACGTTTAGGCCAGCAAACGTCATTTTAGACATAAAATTTATTATGCATAATGTCGCACACCTTCGTCCAGCCGTTTTTGATATATATATATATATATATATATATATATATATCAAAAACGGCATAAAGTGTGTCTAAAATTTCGCGTGTTATCTAAAAATGCAATAATATATAGGAGGTCATATTTAAAATAAGCAACTGAATGTCAAAACCCTGTATAACTGGAACCATCTTGAAAATATTTTTCGAGAAATTGGTCGCGGGCGTTCGCCGTGGGATAACATGTATATTGTTAGTTTTGGCGGAATCAAGAAAAAGCTACACAAAAGTTGAAGTATTGTGGGCAGATAGGTTTCCTAATAATTTGTAATCTGACGTGGTATTTCAAAGACTGGAAGCCAGAAGTCCTACTACTGGCAGTTTAAAATCGAAACCGCGAGTTCGGAAGAGAACTAAAACTGACGAAAATTGTGCAGTTGGCGTTTTAGGACCGGTAACCGTTGACCCTCATGTAAGTACCATCCGGCTTGATAGAGATGCTGTAATGAGTCAAAAATCAGGTGTGAACATATTGCACCTGTACAAATGTGGCCCATATCACATTGCACTGTACCAAGAGCTATACGGACAAGATTTTGAACATCGAGTTACATTTTGCAGTTGAGACCCCAGAAAAACACAAGGAAAAACAGGTTCCTAAACAGTATGATTCTTTCTGACGAAGCCCTTTTCCATAATTATGGGCAGGTAAGATTTTTAGTTATTCCTTATCAGTATATTATAATTAAAGTTACCCACCCGCCCGTTAATGTTAAACATATGCCCCCCCCGTCTCCCTAATATTGAACCAAAATTTTTAAGTATTTGAACCGTTAGAGATATACCCTTGTTACACTGTAAATAGCTTACTCTGTATATTTAATAGGGGCATTAAGTATACAGCATAAATAAGTTTTTGCCTTATATGCGATCTTAAAAGTTTTCATTGATTGTTTCAAAGGCGATAAATGTCGATTTAAGATAAAGATACAAATTTCTGCTTCAATCCCCCAATCTTCAAATAACAATGCAGTTCATGGGTTCATAGGCTTACACTGTCAAGTTGGGCTAATATATATATATATATATATATATATATATATATATATATATATATATATATATATATATATATATATATATATATATATATATATATATATATATATATATATATATATATATTTGTGTGTGTGTGTGTGAAAACATTTTTAGTGTGGCTTCAGACGAGTCCATTAGGCGCAGCTGATGTTATTTATAGGACAAGGCAAAAAATATGGATCGTTTATATAATCTAGACCAAGTTGGCCTTTGCGCAATGCACACCACATCAAAAATAGTCAACTTTTAAAAAAGTAACAGCTAATTGAACATGGTGCTAAAAATTACTTTCGCGGATCTTTTTGTTGACCACTCTAGTTATTTTTTTTTACTGTAAATAAATTTAATTGTAATATCATATATACTTTTATCTTGGCTACTTAATAATGTTGTCATATTAAGTGGTATCTTTTGCTATACATTAAGTAGACAAAGTGTCTCCCATTCAATAAAATAACTATCTGAGAGACGCATTTATTATATAGTTTTCGACTATTTGGACAAGCAAATTGTTTCTGAACAATAGATCCCCAAATGTCTAACTACTGGCAAATAACAATTAAAGATAAACGGATCATGCTCAATCTATGACCTTTTTGCAAAGATGTGGGCTTTTTAAAGTGTGTTTTTAACTAACTTTATGAGTCGCACAAAGGAAACTTTTGACAAAAAGTGAATTCTTTATATCTAGGTGCGGGTAATTATATCCAAAGTAGATATTTGAATATGTCAGATCTTAGGTTTAGGTTTAGGTTATATTATGAGTGGGCCATTACACTCTTTTCACTACGACCTAAGGTTCACTGTGGCTCACGGCCAATTGTTCTATATTACACACAGCCTATTACACAGGTCGATAATTTTTGTGGGCGAAAGTTGATCCAGATCTTCTGGTGCAAGTTGGTTCTTGCCATAGAGCAGGTCTCTAGTCCTGTCCCTGTCCTGCGTGCTCTGATGTTTCATCACTCTTAATACAGAGCCGGCACTCGGTTTCTTGTCCGAGCCCAATTATGTGCATGTGGTGATGCAAGCGGTTCCTGTATACAGGCCGAACACAGTTCTCAGTTATTACCTGTTTAACTCTAGAAGTCTTTTAGCTTTTAACTCTGAAAGGTCATTTATAAAGGCCTTAGATTATGCTAATCCTGTTAGATTTTGCCATTGTTGGATTGTCTTTCCATCTATCCAGGTCTTCAAGGTGCGCTTTGCTGTGGATGACAATATCCCTAGGGCAGGCTCTGGTCGGATATAGTCCTCCCTAGCACCTCACTTTGGAAGCGCGTCAGCCGTTACATTGTCATCAAGCACCGATTGCCCCGGTATCCAGACAAGCGACACCTCATTGTAGCTGCCCAGTTCATTGAGAGCTGTTGCAGCTCCATACCGTTGTTGAATTGCAGCGGTAGGAACCAAGTACCTTTATAGCAGCTTGGCTATCTGAGAATATTTTTATCGATATGTGTGTGCAATAGTTTGACATGACATTTACTACTCCCTGGTGTATGGTGGCATACTTTCCAAAGCTAGATGATATCCTTGCATGGATGCTGCTCCGTATTCGCCAGCTCCTGCCCCCGGCTTTATTTTGGTGCACCAGCAGAGATCTGCTTTTAATAATCCAATGAGTGGTTTTTAAATTGGGATATATAGGGATACAATTATTAACAAGAGTGCATGTTTGGAAGACAAATGATTTCCGGAGCATTTCGAACTTACTTAGTGTGTTTTTTCCACAGAAATGTACAAAAATATTTTTGAATACGCTATATTTTAGAAAAAACTAGAGTTACTCAAATTGTGCAAATATGATATCTGTACGGGTGATATTTTTGCTTCTTTAATATCTTCGACGCAGCTTGTTGTGAGATTCCACATTGTCTGGATATTTTACTGGTTGAACTTGTAAGATCAATGTGAACTTAAGCCATAACATTAACAGTATTAATATTTTCTGGCTTCAGTGACACAATCGGAACTTCTCATCACCAGAGAAAGTTTTGTAAAAAAATTTCCGGGTCGGTTGCCTTCGTTCTGTGCATTTGTTCATATCAGTTTGTGAAGCAATACGTGAATTTCTGTATGACCTAATGTATATTTCGTACATATCCGTTTTCTACAGTACAGTGAAATGTACCATTTTCAAATTTAAACAACCTTTAGAGCACTAAGTCAATAACTATGTTATTATAAGCTGAAACTGACATTTACTATGATGATCACAATAGTGGCTACTTCATAAAATCAGCTAATATTATAAATAGAGGTATGTACGCCATTTATCCATGAATGATGAGGAAGCCTATATCACCATGTGCAGAATTATTTCCTTGTGTCAAATTCGTGAAAATTCAATATGGTGTCCATAAGAATAAAAAGTTTTACAATCGTCTGGGCATAACTGGAAATAACACTACGAAATAAACCTCACCAACTCGTGGCTTTCTAAGAAAACCATTTTGTAAGGAAAAAAGTTGAACCGAAAATTACCGAAATATGAAGGATTCAAGGAAATGGCGATTCTTTGCTTTTCACGTATAACTTTGGAACCATTCGGAGTTTTCCGTATTTAAAAGCAAGTCTCAAATGCGGAATTACCCGCATATATTTGCTAATTATAATTAATAAGGAAGAAGGCTGTAGTGGACAAGGATAAAGCTGTAACGCTATATATATATATATATATATATATATATATATATATATATATATATATATATATATATATATATATATATATATATATATATATATATATATATATATATACATTTTGAGGTTGGCACTCATTTGAATTTTTTTTAAATACAGCGATTTCTCATTATTGATTTTCTTGTACGCAACTACCCTAAAAATATATTTCAACATTTATGCATAAAATATTGTTGTATTTATTTGTGTATGAACTTAATGAATGAAAATTCCACTATTTTCATTACCAAATTGTTCTCATAGACATGGTTGATTAAACTTTTTTCTCTCTCCTATGCAATCCGATGGACTATTTATCAGCTAACAAAGTTAGTTTTGTCGAGCTACTTATTAGATGCAAATGATATGGAAAAACCACCAACTTAATGAATTTCTCGCGCGAAGTTTTCATTACAGACACAGCTAATCTGACTTTGAGCAAGAAAACGTAAAGTATTATTAAATTTTTATAATTTTGAAGGTGTGGTCTAGTATGCAAATCGATTTGATCAAACTTCGCTGTTCCCCGTTATGAATAAATTAACATCATTAAAGAAATATAATCCGGTTTAGATGCTAATGAAGCAAGAACAACGGATTCAAAACAAAGCGAAACCGCGTCAGCTTCCGCTTGTTACCCAGAGCAAATTAAAGACCTGTAAAAATTCTCCCTTCATAATTGTATTTCTTTTTTGGCCCCCAGTTTGATAAAAGTTTTGTTTGTTTATCAAGAGTTACCTTAGAATTTTTAAACATCCACTTTGTTTCTGTCGAAATAAACTATTTTGGTATTAGGCTTGCTATATATGCGAAATTCACAAATTTTGTCAAATATTCTTTATTTTGAATAGTGTCTTTAGATATTATTTTTCTGATCTGGCAGCCAGCTAACTGTCTTTTAATTTGTTTACAGAATACCTTTTAGTAATGAAAATTCACTATAGAGAGGTAACAATGGTGACACTTTCGTATATTTTTTTCAAATGAGCGTAAACTAGATCCCCTAGAACTCATATATATATATATATATATATATATATATATATATATATATATATATATATATATATATATATATATATATATGTATTCGAACGATAACTACAAAAATCTTTAGCTGATTTAAACAACTGATTTGGCACATTTATTCATTTTGTTAATATCGCGAACGAAGTCATAAATCAGCTACAACGGACACACTCTTCGAACCCCCACCCCAAATATACACAAATATTTTTGGAAGTATTTGAGTAACTGAGATGACACTTTACGTATAGGTATAAATGGTGTAAATAAACATCTGATGTAAATTCTAAGTAATTGGGTTCGCAAAATTTGGGTTTTTTCCCAAATTAAAAATCATCTGAAATACAAATTGAAACGACTTAAGTGGTTAAAGTCCAATGCCTGACAAAGATACAGTGAGCAGCTGTCATGCGTAGGTTGATGCATACCAGAAGCATAAATCATAAATCAACGATAATCAAACAATACAAATAACACACGTAAAACATACTACCCAAACTAGCTATCGAGAAATCTCGACCACTAAAATCCCGAACATCCATTAAATTGTTTGTCAACAATTACGACATTAGAAAATAACTATGGGCAGAAAGATTTCAATATCATATTATATGCACTCAATATGAAAATAAAAAATTCAATTACATATTATCTTCCATCCATGCCATCCCGTTCATTTATATGCTGAGTAATAAAACTGATATTGCAACAATAAAAATTTTAAAAAGAATTTTTTAAAAGCACTCATCAATATTTAACAAACATGTGATTTTCGTTCTGCTTAACAATTAACAATAATCTAAACCACAAATCTCTCTCGCCAGTGCCAAAACACATACAGCTGACAGCTTTAGTTGCTACGAAAGGCTTTAAGCACCACGTTGTAGGGGGTCAGTGTAACTTGCTTTTACTACTATTAATAAATGGCTAAATGTAGAAAAATGCGTTGCCATGTATAGTCATTAAAACAAAATAATGAATAAATAGATCAAATATAAGTAACTTGAGCATGAGGTATAAATCAAATAGGCGTAAATTCTCGCCATTGTTATCTATATGTGGGATAGCAGTGGAAAGGAAAGAGGTTTACATTATTTATTGTAAAATAAAACATTGAACGATGACAATATAATTTAACAAAGCAAAATGATACTCAATGACAAACTGAGAAAATTGAAATTATTACTTTAAATAACTTGAAATGTAAAGCGAAAAGTAAATTGCAATATAAACTGAAATATAAATTAAATAAAAACAATCAAATTAAACCAATTTTACTTAACGTTTGGTGTTGCCATTTAGGGGGTGGACAGGGCTTCATTTCCAGAACCAAATGATCACTCAGAGATGGTAAAGCTTCTTAAGATTATTTTGGGCACAGCTGGAAACTGCCCTGCAGAATTGAAGGTATTCTGTAGCTTCATCGACCCCCATCCTGAATGATGTTGCTTTCGGGGCTGGTGACATTCGCTCCCTGCTCCGAACGGTAGTGTATTTTTCTTCTACGGGGCTCGTGACATTTGCTCCCTACTCCGAACGGTAGTGTATTATTCTTCTATTGGGATGGTGACATTGGCCCCCTGGTCTGAGCGGTGGTGTGTTATTCTTCTACGGTGCTGGTGACATTTGCCCCCTGTTCCAACGGTGGTGTATTATTCGTCTACGGGGCTGGTGACATTTCCCCCCTTCTCCGAACGGGGTGTTCTCAATGAAAAGAGGATGTGTTCTCTTGAAACACGCTGTTCTATGGTTATAGTGTGATGCTTCGTGGAAACGTGCCCCTTGCTTAAATCTAAAACGCAGCTGAATTTGCAGCTAAGCGGCTACAGTTACATCAAATAATTATTCAAAAAGTCGCGTCAAATTTAGGAAGCAAGTGTTATGAAGCATTCACGCCATTACAAAATATGTTTAATAAAAATAAGGAATTATACATTAAAAAAAATCCAGGCAGATTAAAGCACATCTAAAACGCAAAAACTATAAGAGAAACACATTTTATGTTAAGGCAGATTTTATATCGTGAAGTTTAAGTGTTTCATACCTGGATTGAACTAAAATATCAAGCATACGGCATCATTCTGCTCGTTGTGCACACTAGATGTGAAAATGTAATTTAAATACGACAAAAGAGGAACATACTGAATTTTTGTTTGTATATATAGCTGTCGTTTTCGGGGGTAAGTAATGTCAGTTATTTTTAGAACAGTAGAACGCAGAATCACGTTAATTTTAGTTTTTAGAATTTCTGTATTAAACCGTAGAGTATTCAGTTATTCGATGGACAAAAGTGACGTCATAGATGACAATTATGTCTATGATTGGAAATATAACAATGGAAGATAAAGAGGAACGTGTAAGACGTTGTAACGTTAAGAGGATTTACGTCTTTAAATCGAAAAAAAAACAAACCTGTAATGGTTATATGACAATATTCGCGTTGCAAAAGGCTTGCCAGCAGTAGGTAGCAGGCTATTCCTTTATGAAACGAAACAAATTAGGTAACTGTCAAACTAATATTGCAATAATTTGTTCAAAGTTCATCGTGCTTCTGATGATTACCTACGTATTTAGCTCACTTGTTTGTCGTTTTTTTTTAAGTTGCTTTCAAAGATGACTCGCTATACTTTTGCAGAATGCAGGGATATGATTGTGTGTTATGCCGAAGCTCAATCACATTGTTCAGAAGCTCAACGTATCTATGGAGAGAGTTATCCATTAAGACAAGTTCTTAACGTGAGAACATTTATTGGCTGCTTTAAAAAAAGCAAAAGTTGATACTGGGGATCCCAGAATTCATCGTGCTGCTCCAAACGAAGAAGCTCTATTGCAAACAGTAGAAAATAATGCGAGAATAAGCACCACAAGAAGCAGTGGTGCTGTACCAAATTTTAACCATGAGTCAGTAAGACAAGTCCTCAAAGAACAACTTTTTCACCCATTTCATTCCCAAAAAAATCATGTCATTTTGGAACAGGATTTCCTACCGCTTGTAGAATATTGCGAGTGGTTGCAAAATCAAGGGCAAAATTTTCTGTCATCAATTTTGTTTACCGATGAAACTAGTTTTAGTCGCGATGGTGCTTCCAACAATATCACATGCATTGTTGGATGACCGGTATGGGTTTTCTATTAATGTGTGGACAGGCATAATCGACATTGATCTAAATGGTCCATTTCGATTGCCCGGTTGTTTGACAGCCGAACTGTATCGAATTTTGTTGGAAAATGAACTAAACACTTTATAAGAAGATGTCCCATTGGATATTAGAAGAATGTGCTAGATGAATAACGCGCGCAGCACACTTTTCTCAAAGGGCAAACGCATTTTTGCAAACAAGATTTGGAAATAGGTGGATTGTTCGTGGTAGACCTAAACGATGGCCAGCTCGTAGTCCCGATTGTAATCCCCTCGATTTTTCATTTTGGGCGTTTATGAAAAATTAAGTGTATGCTGTAGAAATAAAAAATTTTCGAAAGTCTTACCATCGTTACCTCTCTGTTAGTGAATTTTCTTAATGAAAATTCACTAATAGTAAAGAGCAATTATGGAACAGAATTGTGGAGTCTGCTGTTTGTGTGTTTTTTTTTTCTTAACGTCGGTCTATTTCCGCTACTATGCGCGATCACTGAAGCCAGGGAGCAGTTTCACCTCACTATCCTGGAAATTTTGCCGAACCCCTGCCTTTCTGTAAGGACGGTAGGGATATTTAAAGTGCCCAACATCACATGAACATGGACCGACGGCTTTACGCCTCCTCTGAATGGCGGAACGTGCAGACATTTAACTGGCTGAAATACAATGCCACAACCTCGGTTGTTGTTGATGTTACATTATGGACTGAAAAAGTGAAAGGAGACCCCTGAGATCGAACACAGTACCCTTCGGTTCAGAGGCACACGTTCTTACCATTGAACCACCGAGGCTCTGTGGAGTCTGCTGATAGAGTTCGTAATAATCCGAACATATTTCAAAATAGTACAAAGGTATACTGTGCACTTCTTTTGGTTAAATTATCTCTTTACAATCGCAAGAAATTAGAGAGCTCAAAAATTTATAAAAAAAAATTCAACAGCCTGTAACCTGAAGACACAAAGCGATGGAACAGCAGTGTATAGGAACGTATTTTATAATTTTTTGGTCATATATCGCGTGGTACTATATATTGTAGTTTATTCTATAGCACCCTGTATCTATGTATATAAGAAGTTTGTTTGCTGACGTTCAATTTGATATAACGGCGGGCTTGTATGGAGGTGAACCGTTTGCTAAAGCATGTACCTACATATAGAATATTTTGTCCTGTCGGTGCCTGGGTTATAGAAATAGTTTTCAATTGTTTGAAAATTATTTTAAAAGTTGAACATCGTAGTTTTATATTGTTTATGTAAAACGCAAATTGTCTTTTCTACTACCTCGATGCCGCCAATGTAAAATAAAATAAAAGCCCCAGCTGGCTGTAGGAGTACCACATAAAGGAAAAATCTGTTCAATCAAACTTTGCTCTCGTAAATAAGATATTCTATAACGATATAAAGTTGGGCTCTGCCTCCTGTAGTTTTTCCGGAATCGATTTTCAAACAAAATTGAATGTTTGGGCGATTGTTAGAAGCAATGAAGTATACTACGTTTATGCAAGGAGCACAATAGCTGTTAGCACATAATTGGGCCCTTGAGGGCACTTATATGGAATTGTGACGCCATTGTATGAATTTCCCGTCCTGTTGGACGCTTATCCTTTATCTACTTATACATTTTCTAGATAATGCCCCGCATTTATAAAAATTTATTATCATATCATTTGTTTTATTAGATAAGGCCTTCATAATAAAACTCCGTCGGCCAAGTTTTTCGCTTTTATAAAATCATATAAGAAATGTTTCGCTGGTATAATTATAAATTGTGTTTAATTTGACCCATTTCTAAAATATAAACGTAATACGCTATGAAAATTCACGACGGTATTCAGGAGGTTGCCGCTAAATAGACTTTCCGTAAAATGATGTTAAAAGTAATAGGCTATTATGGCAATAACAGCCAACTAAAAGTCGGGATTATTACGCATATTGTTCTTTTACATCCGTAGAAACGTCCTCTAGATGGCTACTATCTACATCTAATATCCATTATGTGAATTTTAATTGGTGTATTCTTTGTTATTTCGTATTCAAAATATTTTTATTTTAACTCTATTACTATTATAGTTATCTGACAAATTTATTTTAAATACCTTCAAACCGGATGGAAGAAACATGCACACCACCGAAAAAAGCTATATTTAAGAACTGAAAGTTGTAAAAGCATAAATCATCAACTTAGAGCAAAACTAGCCTACCTGCATGCAAAAAGTCTGGACGAAGCAAGTGCGTCATGGTAGTGAATTTTCATAAAAATGCATTTAATGACAAATGTGTCTTTTTTTAATGAAAGGCATTAAATTTGGAATAACTTATATGGTAGGACAACCATATTTTATAAAAAAACTTTTATTATATATCATATTTTCATGTCACAAGTTTTTGGAAATAAGAACGTTATTTAAATCTGTCACTTTAAAGTTTCATATGACATTCGTGAAAACAATGTATCAATTAGTTATACATATATTATGAAGATGTATACACAGATAATCCTATCAAAATGATAATTTCTCACCTTTTTATTACCAAAGTTAATTGATATATATATATATATATATATATATATATATATATATATATATATATATACATATATATATATATATATATATATATATATATATATATATATATATATATATATATATATATATATATATATGAGACATGCTTGGTTTTCGGGTTAAACCGCGTCCAGAATTTATGGAAACTCTACTAGATCTCTCTGGGGCCTAGGGTTGAACACACTGAGACCTCACAGACGATCTCCGGCGAGATTTGGGGAGTAGGCAAATTGAGACCCCGTAATCGAGCTACAACCACCCAACCTATCTTTATCCACTGCTCTAAGGAGTAGGCAGATTGTGGCCTTAGAGTGTCCTTACATATTTCCTTTACCTACCTTTGTCCACCAGTCTAAGGAGTAGACAGATTGAGACCTTAGAGTGTCCTTACATATTTCCTTTACCCACCTTTGTCCACCACTCTAAGGAGTAGGCAGATTGAGGCCTTAGAGTGTCCTTACATATTTCATTTACCCACCTTTGTCCACCACTCTAAGGAGTAGGCAGATTGAGGCCTTAGAGTGTCCTTACATATTTCCTTTACCCACATTTGTCCATCACTCTAAGGAGTAGGCAGATTGAGGCCTTAGAGTGTCCTTACATAATTCCTTTACCCACCTTTGTCTACCACTCTAAGGAGGAGGCAGATTGAGGCCTTAGAGTGTCCTTACATATTTCCTTTACCCACCTTTGTCCATCACTGTAAGGAGTAGGCAGATTGAGGCCTTAGAGTGTCTTTACATATTTCCTTTACCCACCTTTGTCCACCACTCTAAGGAGTAGGCAGATTGAGGCCTTAGAGTGTCCTTACATAATTCCTTTACCTCTTGAAAATAGCTCCAAAACAGGAGCCGAAACGTCGAGTTTCCATAAATTCTGGACGCGGTTTAACCCGAGAACCAAGCATGTCTCACATTAAAGACCGCGGAAATCTTTCTGAATATATATATATATATATATATATATATATATATATATATATATATATATATATATATATATATATATATATATATATATATATATATTGATAGTTCGCTCTATAATCATACAACCTGATCGAATTTGAAATTAATAAAAAAATGAAAAAAAATGAAAAAAATATTTTTAACTGATTCCCAGTTTGTGCTCATTTGAATTATAAATGTGAATATTTCCAAAACTTAGATAGGTTTAGGTCTCATACAAAACTAGAAGCAGGGGGTTTGCCCTTTAATTCTGAAATACAAAACACAGGCTGTTCTATTTGAAAACATTGAGTTACGGCAGTTTAAATTTTTTCAGAGTCAACCACTATTTGAGAGCGCCCTGTGTATAGCATCTTGATTTTTTGATAAATAATATAAACGAAGACCTCTCTGAATACGTCATGTGCATGGCATTCCTCTATCTATTGATTTTAGTAAAATGAAGAGCAATTACGGTTACGCCACCCTGTGTATCTGAGAAACGATAAAACTAAGACTTTCCCGGATATGAGTTCTAGGGGGCCTAGTTTGCTCTCATTTGAAGAAATCTTTTCAAAATTCAAAAGTCACGGTCTCCTCTATAACGAATTTTTCCATTTTTCTACGAAAATTCGCTGAAAACTATAAGACTATCGAACCATAAACTATATGACTAAAACTACTAGCAAAGTATCAGAAAAAGAGGACTTTTTGAAATTAATTTTCTACAAATATTTGAGTAAAATGGAGGACAATGAAGGTTGAAGCTGAATCTTTTTTTTTCTTTTACATAGCCACTATTCGTTTCAAGTTCTTTGTCATATAACTGCCACTTTTTACGATTTAAATCGCGATTCAAAGTTTTAAGAAGAAAAACTATAAAATTTTCAAAGTAATTATTTTGGTATTTCTTGAAACTTTTGCGCCAAAAAAAAACTAATCTTCTAGTCTAATGCGTTTTTTTATCACTAGTAATTATAGTAAAAACACAAAAAAAATTGTAATGCCTATACCTTTTTTTATTTTAACTTAGAAATCTACACATTGATTGTTGTTGCCCTGACTTCGTGAAACTGGTCCATGCTACATACAAACTTGGAGACTACTTCTCTGGCTTCACTGTTGGTTTCGTTTATAAAGGACGAAGCCAGCGCGTAAGCTAACTGGAGCAAGTGGCCCTTCTGAATCCTAGATGCTTTAGGATGTCTTCAGCGTTTTTGTAATCGGTTTCGCTGCTTGACACCATCCTGTCTACGAAGTCTGGGAAAACAACAAAGTTGTGGTAACCAAATTATTGCGTTGGATTACATTATAAACAACAAACTATGTACCAAAATTTATATCTATATCTTACAAGTAAAAAAGTAATAAGCACTTACTTGGGTGATGTGGATAAATACCTGAACCACCTCTTTTAAATTCTAAGATATAAAAACTGAGAAATAGGCCATATATATCTTCAGCTTCTGTGGAAAGTGAAACGCCCTATTGTAATAGAAAAATAGAAAATTTCTAATGGTTCAAAAAGTACCGTTTTTATAATAAACAACCTCATACAAAATTTTCCAGGTTTTTAATTTGGAATAAGCTTAAATAATCAAAATAGGGGCTTTCCATTTGAAAAACTCAAGTTTCAGCAATTTTTTCATCTTACTTTTGGTCTCTGTTTTTCTAACACTCTCTATCAATAAATTCAATAATTTCATTTCAAGACTGTTAGACTATATCCTCATCTACAAAAGAAGCGATCCAAAGTAAAAAATTATGTCGTGTGTGTGAGAGAAAAATATGAATATGTTCTGGTCTGAAAATGTCAATTTTTACATAAAAATTCGAACATCTCAAGAAGAAGAAGACTTCCTTCTGATAACTTTTCAGTTAGGAACATTACCACTACAAGCGCGCGAAGACCGAATTTGATCAGCATGGAGCAGACTATGATGTCTTGCCCCAATGACATTATACAGAAAAAGGATTTGGAATTTTAGGGAGAATCTCAAAATGTCGTAATATACTGGGTGTCCAATTTGAATTTAGGAAGTTGACATCTACTTCCGATGTAACCGGAAATACCACTAGATTGAAAATATTTTACCCGTGTGTCCCTCAATAGCATTAGTACAGTACCAAATTTTGAGATTTTTCCTGGTGATGCTTTTCCCATAATCAGTCGATGCAGTTCCCGGTGATTCATCCTGTGTGTATATATATATATATATATATATATATATATATATATA
Organism: Tillus elongatus; assembly: GCA_964006375.1. Taxonomy (NCBI): domain Eukaryota; kingdom Metazoa; phylum Arthropoda; class Insecta; order Coleoptera; family Cleridae; genus Tillus; species Tillus elongatus. The sequence goes on from OZ023262.1 coordinate 143,035,004, forward strand.
TATATATATATATATATATATATATAACATACATATATTTTTTAAATTCAATATCAGGATATCCTCATTAGTGAATTTCTTCTACCAAAATGTATTTTAAAGATAATACTTATATAATTTGCCCTTTCTTACATTCAGTTATAAGCTTATGTCTTTATTATTAAAATAAAATCAGTAGGCATATTAGACTAATGACTTTTTTATTATTTCGTTTCAGGTGTTCGAATGTTAGATGGAGTGGTGAACGATGCTGTAGAAGCCCGCGCCTTGGGATTGAATCCGGAACACATAGATATCTACAGCGCCTCGTGGGGCCCAGAGGACGACGGTAAGACTGTTGACGGGCCGGGTCCTCTGGCTAGAAGGGCTTTTATCTACGGTGTAACCAGCGGTCGCAAGGGAAAGGGTTCCATCTTTGTCTGGGCTTCTGGAAATGGGGGCAGGCACACAGACTCCTGCAATTGTGATGGTTACACTAACAGCATTTTCACATTGAGTATATCCAGCGCCACACAAGGAGGGTGAGTAGAATAATCACTTCTTTAATTATTTAGGAAGCAGAATTATAAATTGTTAATTAAAGAAAATACTTCTTTGGATCTAATGCACAAAATTTACTAGACGTGCCGAAGTTTCACAAATTTAACAAATGCAAAATAAATTTTAGCAAATTATTATCCAGGTGTATCTATTTTCTGGGGTAACGTTTGTTAATCTGTATTTGTTCATCTTAAGACGTGTATAGAAAAATGTTTTTCTATGTGTGTCAAAATGACCTTAACGATATTTGGAAAACATCAGCCAAATGTTATATGGTTACGTTTCTGCTGGTACTCTATTTAACTGAAATTTCTTTTTCTGCCGCTGGCAGTTACGCCAGAAGTGGCAAACAACTTCGTTGTGTCAAATAGAATACCTTATACATTTTTAAATTTTACGAATATTTTTATTTGTTATTATGTAGGATATTCTATACAAAAATGTTGACCGACGTAAGAGACCAGAATATTTCTTTCTCTACAACCTCCTTGATATGGGTTTCAAATGAAAGGTTTTCACGAGTGAAATACAGTAAATTCAGTATGACTATTTTTTAACGATTTTATCTAGGTCTATAGCTGTCTGACCAAATCTTCTAATCGAATTTTAACTCACTTCTGATTGTCCGTCGCTTTGAAATTTTCAAACTTATTCAATGACTAAAAGTCCATCGACTTTAGGCTCGTTTGACTTTTCTTACTGAGTCCGTTGGGCTACATTTTCTAAGAAGGATCGTGATGCAGGGGGTAGGTGGTCATAGTGAATGATCCATCCTTTTCACCCACTTCTCATTGTGACAATGCAGAATTATTCGGTAACGGTACAATATTATGGTACCATACAACTTGTATGATGATGGAGCAGAGAGGTGGTCATCGAGTCACCTCAATCAACAACGGAAAGTCCATCGGTTCAGGTACGTTTAACTTGTCTTAGTAGATTATTTGGTTACATATTGTAAGAAAGCGGGTTAGATGATGGAGAAGGAAGGTGGTCATGTTAATCCTTAATCCTTTTCACCCACTTAAATTTGCTATGTCGATGTAAAATTAGGTCTGGTGAACGGTGCGATTAGGTTAATCACAGAAATATTGTGACTATAGTTTCGTTGAGCCCATCTGCACCACACAGATATTAAATCGGACTTTGGCAAAGCTGGGATACATGTAGTTGAACCAGAAGCAATACAGTTTCCAGCTAAGTTCAGCTAGGGAACAGCTGAACGACGCATGTTTCTAAAAGTCATGTCATGAGCTAATACAAGGCCGTTATCAGTGGCGGCTCGTAATATAAAAAATTGGGGGAGGGGGGTACAACTCTAAAAGACAAGTTGTGGGAAATCTGTACGCAGCCAAGTTCAAGATAATTTACTTTTTCTCATAAATATTATTTATTTATATTAAAATGTCTATTAAATCGCCTCACTTTTCCTGCAGTCGTTTTTTTTAATATCGATGGGTATTGTAGGCCTGCCAAGTCTTTTTATAGCTATTTATATCCTCATAATTTAAACATCTATTTACTAAAATAATGGACACTGATGAATTAATTTTTAAAAAGATTATATGCCACACGTTATTAAAGTGAAATGGACAGACGCACAACGCACAAAAGATTATTAGCAACAATCGAACTGTTATAGAAGTGGGTACACACTGCAAATGAACGCTGCGGTCAGATTAAGGTAGTGCGATATGCATCAACTGGTTTATAGCGGATACTACCGTATATAGTTCTCCCTAGAGTGACGAACTCACTTAACACGTGTCCCGGCGGTGGAAGAAAGTATTGGCTACTTCCCTTTGCCGGGCGAGAAGCTTGGGAATAAATATTGGCAGCACGGGCCGCCGAAATATTTAAGATTCTGATTCTAACTATAACTTTGTCAAATTATTATTTCAACAAACTGATTGTATTGTTAAGGGAATTTTAGGTGGGGGCAGTGCTATTGTGCCCCCTGGTACCAGCCGCCACTGCGTTATATATTTAGGCCCGGAATTATTCGAGGAATGACACGCCTTTTTAGCCTCTAGCCGTGTTAGGTCTTTAGGTAGAATTATGATAGGGGAAATGGACTGTGCAAAGTTAACTGGAAAAGGGCCCTGCAATAATAAAGTATAAGGTAAAATTGCCAGGATACGTAACATAACGTAGGTAGTAATTTTCCATAAGTGCTGCAACAAGCATTCGTGCGCTTTAGGAACTAAAAGGTACAAAATAAAACAAATTTTCAAAATTTGTTAAAAAATGATATTATTTTCATGAAGGTCGTGCAATAAATGGTCTAAAATAACTTTTCCAAATATTTTTCACTACATTCTTACACTTTAAGCTCTAAAAGTCAAAGTTATATTATATTGGGTAACTAAAAATATGGTAAAAGAACAAACGAAAAAAAAAAGTTATAACATGGATTCGAATTTTAGAATACTAGTTCGATAATGTAGTGTGAAATAGTTAGAAAAGTTATTTTATACTGTTTAGTGCACGACTTTCATAGAAAAAATCGTTTTACTCAACAATTATGAAAACTTCAAAATGAAGGGCAATGGCGGTTGCATTGGAAACTCAAGACCTTGAAAAACACGTCTCTTACCGCATTTTTTTACATAACCCGCATTTGTTTAAGAATATTTGTTTGAATTTGTCAATTCTGGCGTTTGAAATCGCGACTTTTGCCGTTTAAGAAACCCGATAAAATTTTCAGTATTTTTTTTGCTACTTCTTGACTTCTTGCCATAGCTTTATTATTTTTGGAATTACAAACATTTTCCCGGAATAGCTGGTTCGATTTTCCTGACTAACCGACTCATCGAAGCCAATTACAAAAGGAAGCTACTGCTCAAATGTTATCAAAATCAACCTATTATTTTTTCATCAGTTATCATTACGGTATATAATAATAACACCACAGTAGACAAACTCCACACCCAGAATTATTTATATAAACGCAAATATCTTCAGTAGCGAAATATTTCAACGAAAATTCACAGAAAAGGAAACAAGAATTACATATTCTATACAAAGCGAAGAAGGAAGACTATCTCTCTATAAGAAGTTTAAAATACATTAACGGAACTGTGAATAATTTGTAAGTTGCGGCACATAGTGTACAAGGAAGATGACTACTCCGAACGCATACTAGCCAAGGGGAGACAAAATACAACCGAATAACGTGTCGTAGAGCGGTGTGTATCAGCAATCAGCCTCTGTGCTACTAATGGACATTTAATGTTGCTGTTAATCACCTTATAGAGAGATACAACAGAATGAAACTGCCTTGCCTGAGCTATTACAACTATTACTGCAGGTGACCATTTTGAGCACCTTATAAGGTTAAGGTTTATTACATAATATGAAGTTTTTGCGTAACGTGCGTAATACGGTAACGTATTAGTTTACTTAGCCAATCATAAATAGGTTAGCGTGGTCTGAACCGCTGGTTGCTGAATAACTCCGAATTTAAGGTGTTACACACTTGGTTTTTCCGATTTAAAAAAATTCCCAAATTTACTAATACAGTATTAAATAACATCAGTAATACTATAGCCTCGGTGGTGCGGTGGTAAGAGCGTGTGCATCTGAACCGAAGGGTACTGGGTTCGATCCCAGGGTTCTCCTTTCACTGTTTCAGATCATGCTGTACAATTAGCATTAACCAAGGTTGTGGCATTGTATTTGAGCAAGTTGAATGGCTGCACGTTTTTCCCTTTGGAGGGGGCGTAAATCCGTCGGTCCCGTGTCCATGCCATATTGGACACGTTGAAAATCCCTATCCTCCTTTCAGAAAGGAAGGGCTCGGCAAAATTTTCAGGACAGTGAGGTGAAACTGTTCCCTGGCGTCGATGATTGGTCATAGTCGCGGAAATGGACCTACGTTAAAAAAGCAAAGAAAACAAATAGTAATACTCAAAGTTCATAACACTGCCCCTCACTGAACCAATTATAAATATTAAAAGCTGGAATTTTCGGTGCTATGTTGCTTGCTTTAATACATTTAAAATGAGGTACCACACGATATGGGGGTACATTTAAAATATTTGCATTCCCCCCACTAGCCACCACCCGCTGAGGACTGGCAACAGCATAGTAGACTTCTTTGTTAGCAAAAGTGTACTGACAAATTTATTTTTGTAAAACTACCATCATTGTAGATATTAGTCCATACTAAGTGTTTAAGTAGGAGGGTATATTTAGGGAATACGGGAATAGTCAAGTTAACGATTTAAATCCTTTAATAAAAATAATAAAAGTCGAAACAATTATGTAAAAACACCTCTATACAGGGTGTCTCATGGTGACGGCCCATTAGAATTATTTCAGAAACTACCTCGATTGGAAATTTGAAAATTTGGACAACAGTGTTTTTGGACATGGCCTACTCAAGCAAAATGATAGAGCCCACGTACCACTTCCGGTTATAGCAGAAGTAGACGTCATCTCCGTTATTTTAAATGAAACAGCCTGTTTATTATTACATTTTTGGATTCCACTTAACGTTTTAGCTGCGCTTTCATAAAGTTTCTCGATTCCTAACACTAACGATTTTCAAAATAATTTATAAAAAAAAATTAAAAGAAACAGTAACTAATTTAAAACCATGTGTACTTCACAGTAAAAAAGCGCGGCAATATTCATAAGAAGGGTATCTATATCCCTAAGCTTCCCATATATACTTTCAAAGTGGCTTAATTCAAACCTTTATAAATCGATTTTCTTGGAACAGCCTGTATGTTTTTATATATTCTAATAAAAAATGTATTCTCTTTCAACCAATATAAGATTCTGTATACATATTTGTTCAGCTTTTAAAGTTATCTACTGTTTTTTTTTGTGTAACCAACTAAAATAATGTAATTTCTTGCGAGGATGGCTGTGAAATTCTTAGCAAAAGTTTGTAATGAAGTACGAATTTGTTATGGTTATTTGAATAGCGAATAATTTATTTAGGCGGTTTAAATAACGAATATTTGCTAGGTAATAAATCCGACTTATTTTAGAAACACTTCAGAGTATAAAAAGTCGCCACAAGCGGAACGTGGATTGTGTATGATCAAACGCATAGCGCCTGTCTCACGCGCAATGAGATTCATTTTTGGTGCGTCGCGGAGCGCATGGCAAATAGACGACCGAGATATAGAACGCCGTCCGGGAGATGCCTTCAGCTCGCGGCCGAGACAAGAGGTTCTGGTGGTTGTACGTAAATTTCAAGTATCGTGTGAGCGTCAGTTAGGTATATTAACTGGGAAGTTTTTTTCGCTGTGCTACGTAGTAGTGAAAAGCAGCGTGTTATTTGTTGGATAGTAAAGAACGAGAGTCTATAACGACTGTGTTCTACTATCGTAGTTTGCAAGGTTAGTTATGCTTCGGAAACTTGGGGGAAGGATAATTTGCAAACTGAAATAGATAACTGGGTATTTTATTAATGCTGTTCTATGTGTAATATTAACAGCGTGTTAGGATTGAAAGTGTATACAGGGTGTACTGTATGTAGGAGTGACTGGGCACGGGTTTACCCATTTAAGGAAGTCGAAATCAGGTAAATGATTACACCGTATTATAGTGGAACTAGGGTGTTTAGCGAATTATAGCGTGCTATATAGGGTGGACCACGTTTGTCTCGAGGGACGTACGTCCTTGAGATACGCCTGGAGCTATTCTGAATGGTATGTGATCGCTAGACAAGGTGGTTGATTAGCTAGAGTGTCCAGCCTAGATAAGTGACAAGCTGGTCACGTTTCTTACCCATATAAGGGAACGGGAGCACAGACAGTGCTGATTAACGGGGCAGTATTTAGTGTGTCCGGCATCCTGTGCTGTACTGGGTCGCCACGTTTGTTTCGAGGGACGTATGTCTTTGTGATAGGCATGGAGCTGCTCAGAATGGTACGTAACCGCTGGATGGGACGGTTAGTTATACAGTGTGTTCGACAGAAATAGGCGACAAGTTACCCGGTTGTATCAGTTAGCAGGTTAGAGTCATATAAGAGTGGAAACTGTTTGATTACCCATCTAGCAGAGTAGGACTGCAAGGGAATTGCGGGAATAAAGCCCAGGGGAAGATAGGAACCCCCCCCCCCCCCCTGAGGCGGAATTTATAGTGGGGCCATTTTCCATTTGATGCATGTGTATGTCGCTTTCCGATTGCCGTTGCTTTAATATGCCTTGTTGATTGCTGTGCTAATGCTAATATCACGCTTTATTTGTTATAAATAGCACAAATATTATTCTAGTCGAATATCATTGTATTTTTAAATATTAACGTATTTGTATCGTTTCCACTATGAAAGAATGTCTTATCAGAGATAACGTTATCTGACCTGAGATATGTTTTCTCTTTAATCGCATGAACTATAGCGAATGTTTAATTTTCATAATATATGGATTTTTATTGTTGTCATTTTCGTTTGTAGATATTTTAAATACCATTAGAAGCTTTTATGAAATTAGTTGCGTTTCACTGCACTGCCTGTATATATTTGCACTAGTGTAGGTGTGTTTGAGCTAGAATCCTGTGACGGATTGTAACTAGCTGAGGTATATCGTAATTGATATTTACCTGTTTATAATATTTCTGCTTCCAACTTTGTAAGCTAGGAAAACAGCCATTATTCGGGAGTAAGTATTTAAAGCCTACTTAACTCCCGAGAACTCTACGGAATATAATAACTTTCGATCCCAGGCTATAGTTTTCTTCTCCACTCGAGCTACCCTAGGTCAAGGCTGTTATGAAACAGTAACTTTGTGGTGTTCTACGAGGGCCTTAGCAGAAGGTTTTAGGTCACGCCAGAATGACGGATTGGCAACTTATCCGTCGGCCTCTGCTTAGCCGGGGCATCACAAGTTCAAAACAAACAACTTAACTGTCATCAGTTATTTGTTGTTAGTTTCTATGCAGTGCCAGTTTAATTTAGTGTTTATAAGAAATGGAACATAAATCATATTCAAATTCTAATATTTTAAATTTATTATTTCTTCACGGTCAATGGGATTCTAAACATAAAATGTCCAGTTTTTAATAAGCTATATCTGAATTTGACACCAATGACCCGAAAAAAGTTAAGAAGAGTTCTAAAAAAGCTAATTATTGTTTAGTAATACACAATTTTAATTATGTATGTTGAAATAACAATGTCCTTAGCTATAGAAAAGAATTAAAAAGTAATAAGTGTTTAACATAAGCTCCATTAGCAGTTAGGCACTTGTAGATTCTAGAGATAACACCACCAGTCACCGCTTTTGCTATTTCATCTGCAGGCAATTAATGGAACGCTCTTCGTATTCAAGCAATCAAATTATTTTTTGAAGCTACGGGTGTAGAATAAACCCTTTGCTCCATTACTCTCCACACGTAAAATGCCGTAAGATCTGGGCACCATACTGGCCAAACGGTCCTAGACGTCTCATCCATCTATCTTCTAATATTTGAGTCAGCTGTTGATCGATTTGATTGTGACAGTGAGGTGGAGCCCCGTCTAATTCGTACCAAGACTTCCTTAGTTGCTCTAAAGGTATACCATACCACAAATCAGCCACCACCGTTTGCAAAATGTTGAGATACATATCGGCATTTAAATTTTCTTCGTAGATATGGTAAGCACTCTGTTTATGTTTAATTAGACAAAAAGCATTTAACAAAATTTATTTTGAAAGTTTCTTTCCCGGATAATATAACCATTTTGCCCGAAAATGAGTATTATTTCTTTTCAAAAATACCTTCTCTCGTAAATTTTGACTCGCCAGTCTATACAATATGTCGCAACAAATTGTGGATGTCTTTGGTATCGCACTAATATCATTTTACAAAATTGTACACGTTAGACGGCGTCACCTAGATGGAGAGCAGAACTTTCCTCTATATTTAAGGTACTTACCTTAAATATATAGGGATGTATACCATTAGTTCTTAGTGTTCTGTAAATGGACGCTCGTGAAATGCTTAAATCATATTCTGCGGCGCGAGTTAAGGATTCTGGATTAACATTAAAATAGACTAGCACATTTATTAGATCATCTTCATTTGAAGTAATTGCCTTTGGTCAAATTCTTTCTGCACTAATTCTATTTTTTTAGAATTCTTCGTAGATTTTGATGGAAAATTGGGATACGTCTCATTAAAAAATGTACATGTTCTGTTTATAATCACATCGCAACGTCCGAGAGTAAACTATAAATTTGAAATATCAGCATTTGAATATGTATTATGTTCCACTTCTTATAAGAACTAAATTAAACTGGCACTGCAGAGAAACTAACAACAAATAACTGATGACAGCTAAGTTGTTTGTTTTGAAGTTTTGATAAGAATTTCACAGCCATCCTCGCAAAAATTACATGATTTAAGTTGTTTACACAACAAACAGTAGATATATTTAAGAACTGAACGCATAAGTATACAGAACCTTATATGTTCGAAAGGGAATACATTTTTTATGAGAATATATAAAAACATACAGGGTATTCCATTTGAAAAAGCCGACTTATGAAGGTTTAACTAAACTCGGCATTAAATTTCGACCACCCTGTATGCAATAAAGCCACTTTAAAAGCACAGATCGGTAGCTTGGGGATCCAGATCCTCCTCCTGTGAATATTGCCGCTATATCTTTCTTACTGTAAAATACACATGGTTTTAAATTAGTTACTGTTTCTTTTAATTTTTTTAAATTAAATACCTTGACAACGGTTAACCTTAGGAATAGAAAAAAATATGAACGTCCACCGAAAACGTTACGCAGAATCCCAAAATGCAATAATATGCAGGGTGTTCTATTTAAAATAACGAAGATGAGGTCAACTTCCGATATAACCAGAAGTGATATGTGGATGCCATTATTTTACTTACGTAAGCCATGTCCGAAAACACTAGTGCCCAAATTTTCAAAATTCCAATGGGGGTAGTTTCTGAAATAATTCTAATGGGCCGTCACCGTGAGACACCTGTTTAACTTACGTAAAAATTAGATTTACACAAAAAACTCTGGACGCAGCAAGTGCGTTATGGCAGTGAATTTTTATAAAAATGCTTTGAATATCAAATATGTCTTTTTAATGCAAGCAGTCATCAATTTGGTTACCGGTATAACCTATATAGTAGAAACAATGTGCCATATTTTATCAAAATAACTTATTGTTTGAAAATGTACAAAAATTTTCCGACAATAAACTTTAAACGTTGGTTTCCTAGCCAACAAATCTTAGGTTAATAGCAAATTGAGTTATTGAAATTTGAAGCATTTAATGAAAATTTGCTACCAAAACGCACTTACTGCGTCTTGATTTTTTCTTACCAACATATTTCGATAAAAAATGCAATAAAATAATGCTGTTCGAAAAAAATTTATAGGGATCACCAACGACTTATGGGCCAGCCGGTGATTGTCAAAATAATTTTATAAGATGCAGCTCAAGACACCCTATAATTAAATTATACAATTTTTTCTCGTCTCTTGTATAATATTAATTATATTCAGCTTTACCGTAGAAACGCGTCACCCTGTATATATGTAAGCAGATCAAAATTGAACGTAAACCCGGATATGGATTCCAGGGGGCCTAGTTTGCGCTTATTTGAAGAAATCTTTTTAAAATTCTCGCGGTCTCCACATTGACGAATTTTTGTACGAAAATTAGCTAAAAATTATGGACCGTTAAACCATAAACTTAACTAAAACTACCGCCAAAGCATCACAGACTAAATAACTAACCTGTTGCATATCAGCCCCTTTTGTAAAACTTCGATCCTTTATATGTGTTGATAAAACATAACCAACACTGTTTAATCCACCCACTAACATTAATAAAGGAATAATTTGCACTTGTGTATAAAAATTTCCCAAATAACGCAAATAATTCGTCGACTCAAACAAATAAACATATAAACAATCTCATACCATACGATAAACGTCAGTTACATCGTCTAACAGACCTGCGCAATACTATCAAATGTTCCGTTACCAGGGCAACGACATACTAGATCTCATATAAGCCATTGTCAATGAAACGCGGTGATATTAAAAATAAATGTTTCAAATTTGAATATCTCAATTTTCTGTAAACCTAGAAAGCTGAATTTTGGCACATAGTTAGGTCTTTCCCAAAGCAATACGTACACCAAATTTTATCGTAATATCTTTGTAATTTTCGGAGATTTTTTTTTTCGAAAGAACACTCAAAATCTTCCCAGAAAACCTTGTCCGATTTTCCTGGCTAACGAACTCATCCAAGCTATTAATAAAAGAAAGGCACTTGCCGAATTTTATCAAAATCGGTTAATTATTTTTTGAGTTATCGGTTGGATATATATATATATATATATATATATATATATATATATATATATATATATATATATATATATATATATATATATATATTGATAAAAACTCACTAATAATAAACATTATTACTCAGCATTATCCATATTGCAGAATATATGCAAATTAAGGGGATTTGTGTTATTTGGAATTCAAAACATAACAATGTGTTTACACTCGCTACTTTAGTAACTTTATTAATCAATCTGTGCTAAATGTTTAGAATACCAATTTAACATACCTACATAATTATAATCACGACAATTTAATAAATGCCTAATGGCCTTAATTACACTTAAAATTAAATGTCTTTATTGTCTCTTACACTAAAACTTTTTGGATACCGTGTTTTTTAACCTACTTCTGTGTTTCTTATATCTAACGTTGCTTGTTATTAAATTTAGATTACTGTTTAACAGTCGGTTAATTAAAAGTCTGTTTCTACGTGTTACAAACATATTGGCAATCTGCACAGAAACTGCGAGTGCCTACACTCACGTATATTGGCAATATTGCTTTGTATGTTAGTTAATTAGTAACTTTATACGCACAGGTGGTAGGTATATAAGTGAACACTTGAGTTTCATTGGAATTCTTGTTAAACTCGACGTAATTATACACTGATATATAATTAAACGTTGTCTCTCTGATCAAACATGGTCTGTGACATCATTGGTTTTTGGTTATATATACAGCTGTCCAGAAAACTTGGTCCGGTAGCCGGATATCAAGAGATACTTTGATATAAAGTCCGAAAATTTCCAGACGTACGTTCTCTAAAATTATATATTTAATAAAAGTATCTACATTTTCCTTTTTCTTTAAATAAAACAACTACATGTTAATACATTTTTGAACAAAAATTTTAATACGACTTAATTTTAAATGGTTTGTGCTTATCTCTAATGGTTTCCAATGTATGGCGACTAAACAACGAAATCTGACATCTGAAAAGGTTTAGTAAAACTATCTGTTAAATGAGTGTGTATTCTTCAGCGATACAGTTTTCTCATTTCTAAACGTCAATGTCTGGTAGAAAAGCCTTTAATTACTGTTCCTTAAATCATACAATTTTCTTGTATCTTAATGTTGACAGCTTGCACCATCTCAGGCTGCTGACAACATTTGAAAAAGTATGCCGGTGTTCTTTCTTAAAATATTTTTTTTTTGAGAAACCTAAAAAAAAGTTGTAAAATAAAAATTTGATACCAAAGAAAGTGTAATAAATTCTGGCGTTTTTAACACATTCAGTTCACCGCAGCTGGCGCCCTCTATGAACTAAACCAAACTGTGAACAGTTGTCAATTCCTCGACGCAAAGAACCTCAAACCCAAAAATTTTGTTTGGATATTAGCATTCCATAAGAAATCGATAAAAAAATATATATTTTGCATTTCACACCTGTATTTCGTCAACTATCAACTTTTGGACTTAACTAGGGGGACATGTTTTGACATAAAACTCAACTTTGTCACATCAATCCCTTATGGGTGGTGATAACAACCCTTATATTTAAAATAGGAAACATGGGTCGAGTGTTACATCATTTGAAAGCTCTTTCTTTTCTGAATTTAGCACACTTTTTTTTAAAGTTTAATCAACTAGTTTAAAAATTATTCACACTTCGAGTTGCAAGAACGTATTTCATTCATTGTGATAAAAAATGCACTAATTAGTCAATTTTTCGTTAAAAAAACTAAAAAAAAACAAAACCAAACGTTCAAAAATGTTTATTGAGTTAAGCAAATGTTCAAATTGTTGACCACCAGCTTCCATACAAAACTACAAATTTTGTTCAAAACGAGCTCTGACATTCTGGAGCATTTGTGGAGTTATTAGACGGCATTCTTCAACAATGCGTCGTCGTAATTCTTCCAGAGACTCCAGTTCTGTTGCGTAAATTCTACTCTTTAAATGGCCCCATAGAAAGAACTCTAAAGGAGTTAAATCCGGTGAGCTAGGGGGCCACTCAATAGCACCTCTACGTCGAATCCATTGTCCTGGAAACTCTCTGTTCCCTAACACGTTGTGAAAAATGCGGAGGAGCTCCATCTTGTTGAAACACTAATTGATTTTCTTGATAGCGATCATCATTTTCTACAATGTCAATTCATAGAGGGTGAACGATATCTTTTAGTATTTCAAAATACGTTTCGCCACTCAAATTGTCATCAAGAAAAATTGGTCTCCAAAAATGCCAGTTCAGACATTCAATTTCTGTGGAGTTTCAGTGTGGACTTTGTGAAAATTACTTGGATTATTATCTGCTCAATAACGACAATTATGACGATTGACTGTAGAGTTTAATAAAAACATACACTCGTCTGAAAAACAGTTATTGAGCAGAAAGTTCCAGTTATCAGCTATTCGTGCAGTCATAGCTTCACAAAACTCCAGCCGCCGATCAAAATCATCTTAATTCAGTTGTTGTGCAAGATGAATTTTATACAGGTGAAATTTATGATGCTTCAATATTCGCTGATGTTTGAAACAGTGGCCAATTTTCTCGTGCCCAAAGTTGGGTCTGCAGCAATTTGTCCTAAAACTTCAATCTCAATAGTCTCATTTCTAACCGGAAATTCATGTTCAGGATCCCTTTTTTTGTTGGCTACTGAACCATTTTGTCGAAACTTTGCAACAAACTCCAAAACGTATTTTCTGTTAACATGTCTGTTCGGATGTCGTTCATTAAACAAATTTGCGGTACGGTTGGCACAGTCATCGTTTTTGAAAAAAAAAAGAGTAATTATTTCAACTCATTCTTCTACAGAATACACCATTGTGAAATTAATTTTCGGTAGTACTATCAAGTATCAAATCTACCGATAAACTGAAATAATAAACCGCATTTCTCTCATTCCGATAAGAGATGTTCTGATAGTCAATTTTTTGTTTACAAACCAACAAAACATTGACTATCAGCACATTTATAATCGGAATGAGTAAAATGCGTTTTTGCATTTTCAACTGTGAATAATTTTTAAACGAGTTGATAAAACTTCCACAAACATTAGTGTTCTGAATTCAGATAAGAAAGAGCTTTCAAATGATGTAACACTCGACTTACGTTCCCTATTTAAAATATAAGGGTTGTTATCACCACCCTTAAGGGGTTGATGTGACAAAGTTGAGTTTTATGTCAAAAAATGTCCCACTCAATATTAAAATTGACGTGTTTCAGCGTTTCTTAAAAAAAAAATTCTCTGGACGCAAATCGGTCTGTTTCGTTTTCAATGCGCCACCCTATATATATATATATATATATATATATATATATATATATATATATATATATATATATATATATATATATATATATATATATATATATATATATATATATATATATATAGAGTACGATTTAAAATAAAGCACTTCTTAAGTTTTAATTTGTTCCACTTTGCTCCCACATGTAGAACATTCTTTGAAAGATAAATCGAGTTCATGAGAAGAATAATGAAAAGTCATTAAAATAACGGAGAAAGTATTTGAGAAGCTGAACCTGATTTCAAAATTTCCACCTCACAAAACTTCACAAAACAGTTGACAATGAGGAAAAGGAATGTTACGTAGAGCCACATTTAAATTTTGAAAAGTCCTAAAAGACTATATGTTATGTTAGGGTGTTTTACATTTAAAATATTCATTTTGATAGCAACCGTTATACAATGAGAAGAAAAATTCTAATAAAAATATTTTAAATAAACAAGCCGGTTCTAATATGATTTCGTAAACGCCTAATATATCGCTGCATATATAAATTTTACATAGTCGTCTCTGGCTTTACATTATTCTTATTGCAGAACATTTATTTATTATTAATCAGTTCTTCCAAGTAAATAAATTACCACTTTGTCTCACCATTTTATTCCAGAATTCTGAATTAATAATAGGATAAAATGAAAGTCCATTAAAGTCTAAAGATGATTAGAGCTTTGAGAAATAATTTAAGCAATTTGGGTTAGTTTATTCATCATTTTTAAATTATCATGTCAGAAACACTTTATTAAATAGAATAAACGAACCTATGCAAAGATTACATCCTGTCGAAAATAAGAACACGGTAAAGTAGATAAACCTTGAAATGAATATTTAACAAGCTTGTTGAACTGTTCTACGGAATTGGTTTAATAAAATATTTATACTGCATAAGAAATGGAATTTGTGATAGTTGATTAGGCCTGTATAATTTAGTAGAAACTTAAACAAAACGTTCAAGCAAGGGATGTAATTGTTGAACATTGATTTAAAAGGCTGCCTTATTTATATTACAAGTTGGCTGGTTAGTGACCAACAGTTTTTATTTAACGCATTCAGGCTATATTCACGCTTGCAAATAAATTGTTTCCAACAATATTACTAGTAGGTAATATGCATAACTTTTGGTTACTATGGATTTAAAGGTTTTACGCAACACGTGCGTTATGGTAGCGAATCATCTTTTAAATGCTAATAATTCAATTTCCTATTAAACCAGAACATTTAGTGTTAATGCATATTAAAGCCTCTATAAAGACATGTATAAGATCAGAATGCCAAACTATTTTTTCAGCACTATAAACAATTAATTAATCTCGTTGTTAGGGGCGTATAAAAGAGGTGAGCTTCATTTAAAGATATTTATTTCTAAATAATATATAGGTTGAATCTACTATGCATTCCTTTAAACATAAACACTAGGTGATATACAGGGTGTGGCAATTAAAACTTTCCACCTGTAAAATATCGGAATTAAAAAAGGAAAAAAAAAGCCGAGACACGTCGACTTTGTTTTCTAGGCGAAGACATGGTGGCGTAAGTTTTGATGTCTTGGAACCTACCTCTTAGGCAGGGACGTAGAGTACCCTGAAATTTCAAAAGGCACTCTATGTTGAGTGGCGCCTCATTTTAAAGCTTTTTTCAATTCCACTTACGACAACATATAACCTTTTTAATTTTGGTTTGGATATGACAATAAAATCAGGAATTGAAAAATAAGACAAAATATCAAAATTTCGGGACGCGGCAAGTGCGTTATAGTAGCGAATTTTTCTAAGAATTGTACGCTATTATTATACGGCATATTAATACTTCAAACTTACACAGACCTTGATGATCGATTTTAGAGGTCCTGCTACGCGCACATTTGAGGAATTCTTGCGAAAGTGTTACCATCGATATCTCTTTATTATCAAAATCTTTTGTTCTAACTCCTTTTGAGAAAAATGCCCAAAACTCAATTTTCTATGGAGCTAAAGATTTAAATTTTGCTATATATGTAGCTGGTGTAAGTATCTTTACAAGAAACTGGTATTACAAATTTCATTATAATTATACAAAAGATTTCCACAAGGAAACTTAATTAATATTTATAAAAGTAAAGTATCTGCCAAATTATAAACGTAGCAATTATTTTTCCTTATTAATCGCCAGTATGATTTTGTTTTAGTCAACCTAATCAAACCGGTTTTGTCAATATCAACAATAACAAAATACCTGCTGAAAATTATAATTTCAGACTTTGACAAAGTTATTTAGGCGTTTTAAACAAAAATGAAATCTGTGCATTTTTGTTTCTCTAAACGTCAAAATAAAACAAAAAAACATACATTAATCGAGCTGGATTCGATCATAAAACCTTCTGCGTAGAAGACTAGCACTGTACCACTGAGCTATCTACTGATATGTCAACTGGTACCGTTTTGTTTACATGATACCTGACACAGGCTTCATGCCCAGGGTAGTATATTAAAAGCATACGTAACAATTAATTACAGAATGAGTAGAATTGCCATTGAAACACATTCAAGGACTGTTTCGGTCTTAGATGACGTCTGATGTTTGAATTGATTTTGTTTACATTTATACTATATTATGCGACATTTTCAGTCTAAAACCACAGCATAATATATCTATGCTGCGCTAAAACTGTATTTGGAGCCGTTCATTAAGCTACAATTATAGTGTATTTTAATAATTGATTGAATCCCCAGTTAAATAACAATCACTTGGCAAATTTTTAATGTAATGGCATCTGTCATTTTCCATAATTGTGGCCGAGATTTCACGATTGATGGTTTGGGTAGTATGTTTTATGCCTGGTATTTATTTAGCTTGGTTACGGTTGATGTATGGTTTATACCTGTTCTATGAATCAATCTACGCGTGGCAGTTAACTACCCTGTCTCTCAGGCATTGGACTTTAACCACTAAGTCGTTTCAACGCATATCGTTGGGATTTTCTTTTTAATTTGAGAAAAAGTATGAATATTGTGTTCCAAATTACTTAAAATTCACAACATAGGTTTATTTCCACCATTTCTAGCTAGACGTGAAGTCTCATTCCAGTTACTCTGAAACTTAAAAATATAGGGTTTTCAAAAATATTTTTGCATATTTATGGGGGGAAAAAAATTTCCGTTATAGCCGATATACGAACTCGTTCGCGGTCTTAATACAACGAAGATGTGTGCCAAGTTTCGTTAAAATCAGTTGAGTATTTTTTTTTTAGTTATCGCTCGGATACATACATACATACACACACACACATACATATATATATATATATATATATATATATATATATATATATATATATATATATATATATATATATATATATATATATATATATATATTAATTTAACGGACTTTGGTGTTGGGTTCTAGGGACCCAAATTCGCGCTCACCTCAAGAAATTTTTTCAAAACCTTTTCGTCGTGAATTTTTCCTAATGAAAATTCGCTAATAAATGAAAGAATGTTGTTAACTTAAATATTTTGAAACTAGACGAAAGGAAATTGTGTCTAGTTCTTAACATTTATTTCCCGTAGCAACTGAACTGAAATTACTGCGAAGCCATCAGCAAACGGAACTATTTGAAATTAATTTTCTGCAAATATTTTAGCAAAATGGAGGGCAATGACTGTTGAAGCAGAAAGTTAAGGCTCTGTAGAACACACCTGTCGCGACATTTCTTCTACGTAACCCGCATTCGTTTCCGCGTCCTTAGGTAAAACGATGCCAATTTTTAAGTTTCAAATCGCAACAAAAAAAACTAAAATTTTGAAAGTATTTTTCTAGTATTTCTTGATCTTTTTGCGTCAAGAAAACTTATCTTTGTTTATAATATTAAATGGAAGATGTTAATCACACATAATATTTTCGGCTTGAGCCTTTGTCTAATCACCATTGGTACCCAAATTTTTTGTTTAAATGCTTATAACTTTGTTTGTTTTGACTTCAAAATCTGAATTTTAGTACCAAAAAAAAAACACATTTTGTGTTAGAAATTTACGCATCAAATTTGGTTCCCTAAGCTTTGTTATTTTCAGAGATACAAACATTTTCCAAAGGAAAACCTAAAATTATTCCGGAAAACTGACCTGATCTTTCTGGCCAACGAGCTTACCCAACCCACTTGCAAAGGAAGGTGTCCACCACATTTGATTGAAATCGGTCCATTATTTTTTGAGTTGTCGGTGTGATTATAAAGTAATGGATTATCTGTGGGGTTGGGCAGCGTGCTGTTAAATCAGTAGAAAGACAAATAGCCACAAATACATCAAGGCGGTTAATACAAATTCACGTTTGTTAATAAAATAAAATATTTTATTTACATAGCAGTTTGTTATCCTCAGAGACGCGGTTACTTGTAATTATTTTGTGTTTACTTGAATGTGGATGTAAATATGCTAATATAATGGGCAGAAACGGGGAATAATTGTATTTTAGCCAAACCGTATATTCTGAGAATCATTATTAATATTTACTTGAAAAGTGTATAATCTACACGTGTCGTAAAATCAAGTAAGAGAAAATATACAATAATTTATCTAAAGCTACATATATTCCACCTGATTTTTAAACAAATGCGTCATATTTGAATTTTATTTATATGGGATTGTATGTCATGTAGAAGATTATACAGGCTGGCGCATTGAAAACGAAACAGACCGATTTGCGTCCAGATAAATTTTTTTTTAAGAAACGCTGAAACACGTCAATTTTAATATTGAGGGGGACATGTTTTGACATAAAACTCAACTTTGTCACATCAACCCCTTAAGGGTGGTGATAACAACCCTTATATTTTAAATAGGGAATATGGGCCGAGTGTTACATCATTTGGAAGCTCTTTCTTTTCTGAATTCAGCACACAAATTTTTTTGGAAGTTTTATCAACTCCTTTAAAAATTATTCACAGTTGGAGTTGGCAAGAACGTATTTTATACATTGTGATAAGAAATGAACTAATTAGTCAATTTTTCGTTAAAAAAACTAAAAAACAAAACCAAACGTTCAAAAATATTTATTCAGTTAAGTAGGTGTTCAAATTGTTGACCACCAGCTTCCATACAAAAGTACAAATTTTGTTCAAAACGAGCTCTGACATTCTGAAGCATTTGTGGAGTTATTAGACGGCATTCTTCAACAATGCGTCGTCGTAATTCTTCCAGAGACTCCGGTTCTGTTGCGAAAATTCTACTCTTTAAATGGCCCCATAGAAATAAGTCTAAAGGAGTTAAATCCGGTGATCTAGGGGGACACTCAATTGCACCTCTACGCCCAATCCATTGCTCTGGAAACTCTCTGTTCAAAAACTCCCTAAGACGTTGTGAAAAATGCGGAGGACCTCCATCTTGTTGAAACACTAATTGATTTTCTTGATAGCGATCATCATTTTCAACAATGTCAATTAGTAGAGGGTAAAGGATATCTTCTAGCAACTCCAAATACGTTTCGCCACTCAAATTTCTATCAGGAAAAATTGGTCCGAGATTAAACGATCTCCAAAAATGCCAGTGCAGACATTCAATTTCTGTGGAGTTTGAGTGTGGACTTCGTGAAAACTTCTTGGATTATTATCTTGGATGCTCGTCTGAAAAACAGGTATTGAACAGAAAGTTCCCGTTATCAGCTATTCGTGCAGTCATAACTTCACAAAACTCCAGCCGCCAATCAAAATCGTCTTCATTCAGTTGTTGTACAAGAAGAATTTTATACAGGTGAAATTTATGATGCTTCAATATTCGCTGAACAGTTCTTCTTTTGATGTTTGAAACAGTGGCCAATTTTCGCGTGCTCAAAGTTGGATCTGCAGCAATTTGTCCTAAAACTTCAATCTCAGTAGTCTCATTCCTAACCGGAAATTCACGTTCAGGATCCCGTTTTTTGTTGGCTACTGAACCACTTTGTCGAAACTTTGCAACTAACTCCAAAATGTATTTTCGGTTAACATGTCTGTTCGGATGTCATTCATTAAATAAATTTGCGGTACGGTTGGCACCGTCATCGTTTTTGAAAAAAAGAGTAATTATTTCAACTCTTTCTTCTATAGAATACAGGATTGTGAAATTAATTTTCGGTAGTACTATCAAGTATCAAACCGACCGATAAACTGAAATAATAAACCGCATTTCTCTCATTCCGATAAGAAATGTTCTGATAGTCCATTTTTTGCTTACAAACCAACAAAACATTGACTATCAGCACACTTCTTATCGGAATTAGTGAAATGCGTTTTTGCATCTTCAACTGTGAATAATTTTTAAACGAGTTGATAAAACTTCCAAAAAAATTTGTGTCCTGAATTCAGAAAAGAAAGAGCTTTCAAATGATGTAGCACTCGATCCATGTTCCCTAGTTAAAATATAAGGGTTGTTATCACCACCCTTAAGGGGTTGATGTGACCAAGTTGAGTTTTATGTCAAAACATGTCCCCGTCAATATTAAAATTGACGTGTTTCAGCGTTTCTTAAAAAAAATAATTCTCTGGGCGCAAATCGGTCTGTTTCGTTTTCAATGCGCCACCCTACATATAGAATAGTCAGCATGAATTTGTATCAGGAACATCCACAGTGGTCAATCTATTTTACTTTTACATGGTCAATAGGTGTATAAATATGGTATCGGTGACAGAAATTTCATTATTATTATTTTTTTCGCCTAAACGTCGTAAAAGGTGTCAAAACATATAGAAAACATGATTTGGGAACGAACATTTTTTGTCTGTCGGTCTGTCGGTATGTATGTATGTCTGTTAGTAGTCACGAAAACTGTATTTGTTTTTAGACAAAATCTCTCCAGGGGGATACTGGATGAATGGGGGGTGATTTGGTGAGAATTGACATTTTTACAACTCGTGTAATATAACGTTTTAGGGTTCGTTTATTAGAAAACTTTCAATTTCATGAAACATCTGGTAATCTGTGCTGAAATTAAATTAGGGGTAGAATGTGTGGAGGTGGAATGTCGGTGACAGAAGTTTCGATTTTTTTTGCTAAAACGGCGTAAAAAGTCTCAAAACATATAGAAAACTTGTTTCTGGAACAAAATTTTGTGATGAAATTCAAGTACGAGTTGAATGTGCGGGGTGGAATATCGGTGACGGAAATTTCGAAAATGTTATTTTTTGGTAAAACGGCGAAAAAAGTCTCAAAACATATAGGAAACATTATTTCGGAACGAATTTTTTTTGTCTGTCGGTCTGTCATTCTGTCGCCGTCAGTCTGTACGTCTGTCTGCTAGTAAGCATAATAACTTTCTAACGAATTGAGATATCGTCTTCAAATTAAGTATACAGTTAGGCCCTGACTAACGAACGGTTCGGGTGGCTTTTGGATAAAACCGCTTCAGTGGTGAGGTGATAAATAAGGGGTGATTTTGCTGAACATTGATATTTTTTCGTTAAAACTCGAGTAATATAACGTTTCAGAAATCCTTGGTGGTTCAGTGGTAAGAACGTCTGCCTCTGGACCGTAGGGTACAGGGTTTGATTCCCAGGATTCCTCTTTCACTTTTTCAGTTCATACTGCAAAATTAACATCAACCAAAGTTGTATCATTGTATTTGAGCAAATTAAATGCCTGCACGTTGCGCCCTTCGAAAGGGGGCGTAAAGCCGTCGGTCCTGTATCCGCGCGATGTTAGGCACGTTAAATATGCCTATCCTCTTTAGAGTAAATCGGGGATTTGGCAAAATTATAGGATAATTATATAGGATAGTGAGGTGAAACTGCTCCCTAGCGTCGGTGATTGGCCATAGTCGCGGAAATGGACCGACGTTAAAGAAACAAAATCAGGCACACACATAACGTTTCAGAGTTTGTGTAAAGAAAACGTTCAATTTCATCACTCATCTAATATTATGTGATGAAATTGAAATAGGGGTCGAATGTCAGTGGGTAAATATGAGTGTAGTTTTGAAAGAATATTACATTATATTATTAAGTGTACGTAGAGTTTAGTTCCTCCTCTTATTTTTTCATCGAGAAATTCACATTCCACCATAAAGTTAGTTGGAGTGATGGCCTGAATTTAGCACTTGTGCGGGGTCGCACAAGTAACAGTATAGCAGAATAACTCGGAAAGTCGCGGAGAAAAAAGTCCAGACAAGAATTTTTTTCTGGCTAACTAATGGTGAACTTCGATTTGATCTTGGGGATGATTTTTAAGGTCAACTTCATATTTTGCATGAAATTTAAATAGGGGTAGATCGCCTAGAAGTAAAATATTAAATTAGGTTGTAATAAGCAATCGACATCAAATTTTGTGCACAGGTAGCTGTTCACAACCCGATAGTGTGGATTATTTCTAAGTAAGATCGCTTCAGAAAAAAGGGAATAAATAGTGGGTTGTTTGGAGAAACTGACACTTTACTATTGAAAATCGAGTATTATAGCGTTTCAGAAGTTTATGGGTACAAAAATACTAATATTTTCTTTGTGGACAAGTCATGGACCCTAAATTTATTTCATGAGAATGTCTTTCTGAGGAGAGTAAATTATCACAGCTATGTGTAACTTATGATTCAATTTGCAACGCTATTTTTAATAGCTCGGTTCATTTATGACTGCCTAGAAAAGTGCTTACAGGTTGAAGTCGTCTATGTGGATTTTTCCAAAGCATTTGACCATGTTGGTTACAGATGGCTCTTCCAAAAACTAAATGGTTTCAACATTTCACTGACATTGCTTACTGTGATAAAATCTCACCTGCTAAACAGGTAGCAGTATATTAAACACAAGGGCATTAGCTCTGAGCTGCTTACTGCTTTCTCTGTGGTACCACAGGGATCCATTTTTGCTCACTTGTTTTTAACATGTTTGTGAACGACATCACCTGTAACCATTTTTTTAATGCCCATGATGTTTCATGTGTGTTTAAACTAAATGGCTTGTATCCGCCTATTAGGTACTCGCACAATCTTCTTGAAAGATGCTGAAGGCAATTTTATTCTGTTGTGTTTCTGGATAAGGTAATTAGCAGCAACATTAACTGCTCTGGGATACGTTATCTAGATTTATTTTATCTTCACTTGGCTCGTACGAATTCGCAGCAATAATCTCCCCTATACACTATGTGCCGCAACTTGCATCTTATTTGCAGGACCGTAAATATATTTCGAACCTCATATAAAAAAAAATTAAGTCTACCTTCTACGGCTCTATAGGGGATATGTATTCTTTGTTTTCTTTTCTGTTATTGTTGTTTTGATTTTAATATGTAATTATGTACATTTATTTTTATTTTTATTGTATTGTGAATTATATGTATTATTTTGTACATTGTCGTCTCGCCCTTAAATGTCTTAAGCTGCTGGAATACAGTATTAATTAAATTAAATAAATAAATAAAGTTATACATACCTGCTGAAAATAACAATGCTCGTGAACGTATAAATATGAAGTAAACGTATTTAGAGAATAAATATTTTTATGTTAAGAAATGTATTATGCAATTAGGTACTCAAATATTGCTCATACCTAGACGCTTATTGTATGTAAGTTAACACATTGTCGTGGTAAAATTCGAAATGAGATATAAAATTTCGTTTTTTTCGTTAATCACGTACTCACGACTCTACAGATTTTAAGACATTTGTATCAGTAGCTGAACTAAAAGTTTGTAGACATTGTGATAGTGGACAGGCGAATAGTTCTTGTGTAAGCTGAGTATTGCTGATGATTTCGATGAAGTGCTTAAAACTTCTCACATGGTGTTCCCCGTTGCCACCAAGAGGTTTTAGTGATGATTCGACGGTTTTGACTACTGGTCTTAATGGTACTCTCTCGTTGTGGATTTTAGCTATACGACCGGATATGAAAAACTCAAAGCGTTTCATGAAAATCATCAGAAACATTGCAGCAGCTATGGATAGCGCACTCAGCTCAGTAGTATCAATTGTTTCGATGGAACACATCGAAGACAAAGCATTGGGAACAGCAGAAATTAAACACGAGGTTTAGTTACGATACATGAACGACATCTTCCTTATTTGGTCACACGGTCAAGGCAAATTAAAGCAGTTCCCGACTTAGGACAACAATCGTCAATGGAATTCATCATTCGCAGATATAAGAGGAGTTACCAAAACAATTGCTCAACTTCAGTCTAGTTACTTAAGAATGCGGCAGCTATGGTCTAATTGCCACTTAAATGTCTAGCAACCGTTTAAGTGGCAATTAATCCAGTTAACGCTGGACGTGAAAGTCTCAAATTATCAGCTAAGAGATTACTTGGAGCGTCGTCTATAACAAAAGTAAAATCTATTAAATATGACATTACTCATATTTACGAAAAAAATCACTGTTTTTCGTTTATCATTAAAAACACTTAATTGTTCTTATCCATATGATTTGTGTCTTAAGAATTATAGTTTGCTGTTTATTACGACAGAATAAGAACACAAAAGAATACATTAAGTAGGGGAGACATTCGGATATTTTAAATTTACTGCTTAAAATGATTACGGCAGCATCCGAGATCAGACTAATTTACGTCTTGGTAGCGCTTACTACCGTTGTGAAAACGTGGTGCCGATATCTAAAGAAATCTCTTTATAATTTAAGGTTATTTTGTTTTGAGCCAACAGGTATATATTTTTAACTACATTTCTTAGGTGTCCACAAATGTTTTCAGTGATATTTCTTAAAATCTGCTTCATAGAGTGGCTGGATCCATGAATTGGGTCTTTATTCCCTTCAGCGGGAACCTTATAAATATAACCCCAAAAATATTAAAGCTTTTATTTTCATAAACTGATGCACATTCGAACAATTCAACCAGGACACAATCGGCCGTCCGAATATGGTAATATATTTCATTTTTAGTCCATTTCTATCTGAGTATCTATGTGAACTATTTCCGTTATAGAGTAGTTCGTAAATACAAAAAAAAAACGAAAGTTTTAATATCTGCAAAAAGCGATATAATCTGGATAGCTACTGAAATCGAAAATCAAACACGGGTTAGGCTGACATCTTCGATGCGTGGTATTCGAAAACATACGCTTTAGGATCGTTAAACATTTTTCGCAAAAGACACACACGGTGATAATGATGACGATAACACGCAGAAAATCAAAGAACTTCGAAATGTTCAGCAAGAAATTTATTTAGCTCACAGGAAGAAAATAAATTTTCAAATTATTCAACTCCAACTCCAGATATGCATTTTGAGTTAACTTTCAAGGCCACTCGTACGCTGGTCTATGAATACGTAGTTAAAATAGAGAAAAATATCCGCCTTCCTAGGATACGAATAGACTAGCCGGCGAAGAATGGATGGCTGGTTTCATGAAAAGACACCAAGATTTATCCCACCACAGACCAGAAAATACTATCCTTACAAGAGCTAGCGCATTTAGTGCGACCAGTGTGAAGCGATTGTTTGACATCTATAGAAAATTAATAAAGAAATCCAGTTTCACACAAGATAGGATTTTAAACTATGACGAAACAGGTATAACCACTGTACTGCAAGCACTTAAGGTCATTATTTAATGTGAGAAAAAAACAAGTTGGACGAGTCGTGTCAGCCGAGCGTGGTACACACATGGTACATTCTGCGCGATTAAAGTAGCTACTAAAGTTTCCTTTTTTTTATGATATTTCAACAACACACCACGAGGTCTTACAGCCTAAACACTATCATACCGTGGGTATCAACAAGGACGAAAGAGGCAACTTGTTAATTCTGGACTTGAAGGTTTGGATGTTCGGAGGAGAAGGAAAAACATGTGCCGGCAAGGAATTCCACAAGTTGGAACTCCTCGGGACAAAAGAGCGGGCATAACAAGATGTTTTATGTCTGGTGACCTGGACAGTAAAAGGGTGCATTCGCTATGTTCCCCTGGTAGATCTGTTGGGGGCAGCAGGTGGAGGAACTATGGAAGAAAGCTCCTCTGAGCAGTGCCCGTACAGATATCTATAAAAGAGAGAGAGGTCACCAACGGCACGTCGGTGGGCAAGGATGGCAGCCTTTGGGCGAGGGTAGGGTCACCGATGAGACGTATAGATTTTTTTGAATGGAGTCCGGGATAGCGAGTGTAGAAGGGGCAGCTGCACCCCAGATGTGGGAGCAGTATTTGAGGTTTGGCCTTATTTGTGAAGTATACAAGGTATAGACATTAGCTGGTGAGAAGTATTTGCGAACCTGAAAGAGGAAACCTAATTTCTTAGCAGCCGCTTCCGCAATTGATGTGACATGTTGGTGCCAATTGAGATTTCGATCCACAGAAATGCCAACAAGTGAAAAGAACTCAATACTTTGAATAACTTGGTTGTTCCTTGTTATGGGTCTAGGGCTGGTGTATCTCTTATGAGAAAGAAAGCATCCAGGTCACATTTTTTCCAGAATTAGAATGAGGGCTACTTGTATGAGTATCCACCAGGTATCGTGTGTTTCGACTTGAGGAGGGGGTGGATGACAACGAAGATATTTGTCAAGTTTGCGACACATTTGAAAGCCTTGCAACCGTTTCATATTGCAGAGAGAATGGCATCAAACTACTTTCATTCCTACAACATTGCAGATACAAGATACAGCCCTTGGATGTTGGGATTTATGGCTTATTCAAATCAAGGTGTAATCATTCTTAAACGATATTTTGGACTCCAGGCCTGATACAACGATTGAAATAAATCACATTCCTCAGCTTTCCTATAAACGTTACCTGCTGTTATTTAACCCGATAAACATCGTAAAAGCATTCGAAAACACATAAATTTGTCCTATAAGTTCTCTGATTTTCTTTGAAAATGATTGTCTTGTGGCATTGACCACAGGATTTATACTGCATCTAGGCAATTCATGATTTCAATATTTCTATAGAAGCAAAATTTCCAACTAGTGATTTAAGTTGTTATTCAGATACTGAGAGTTTTACAGAAGTTATTGAGATATTGACTGACATTGTCAAAGACTTGCTGGTAAATGTAGTTAAGAAAGTTACAAAAATGACGTACCGGGATTCTGACAATTGCCCTTTTCCTAAATCCCCACAAAAAAGACTGTACGTAAATCCAAACCAGGGTGCACCCTTCCATATTTATATTAATGCGCCTAAAGAGGATAGAGTTGAACAGAGTGGGAAAGAAAAAAATACAAAAAGGGGTAAACAAGGCACAAAAAGACAAGTATTATTTTCACCAGAGAAAAAGTAGTAACTCGAAAACTTAAAACTGCGAAGCAAATTAAAAGGCAGAAGTTTTGAAAAGAAAGATGAGACAACTTCGTCTGAGCCGGGTATTGGTATACCAAAAACCCAGAAAAACAAGTATTCTCCGGATTCAGATCTATACAATATGGACCTAGAGGATGAGGCAAACGCAGCCAAAAATTTACTGAAAATTATATCGTTGTTAAATTTCCTACAAAAAAGACCATCAAATATTATGTTAGCAGAATTTAATCCATTTAATTTAATGAGTATGAAGTGCGCTTTTTAAGAAAGCAAAGGGCCAAAGGTTCTGTTTCGCAAATGTTTTGAATGTATCAGTGGTACCTAGGTCTGATAGTTGTTATGACATTCAATCAACAGTTTTGATTTATAATAGTCTGTTTCTCCCCCCAATTGTCACTTAATATTTTGTTTGTCATACTGTGCGACAGTGTACCACATATGTCCGAAAGTGCTTCAGTACCGGGCACATTCGAACAAATTCCACAGATTTTTTTAAAACAATTGTGAACCAAACATATGGCCCAGATTAAAAAATTAAAACCATCGTTGTAGAGACAACAATGTGCACTTGGGATAAAGCTACAAAACAGCTCTTAACGCCCTTGCTTGGCAGAATTACATGCAGTTGACCAAAAACGTTCGATTGTGCTTCGGGTCTTTTCTGATTACAAAAAATTTGTTATGCTACTAAAACAACAAAATTGTAAAACATAGTAGTCAGAATATATTTCTGAAACTTAATATATGTGTGCTTGTCAGTCCCAAACTTGATTACTGAAAATTATATCAGCTTTAAAAGAACCTTTTATTTTTTGTCACGCTAGAGTTTAGCAGAAAATTATATTTTACAAAAATAAAATAAAATGGAAAACACAGACGTATTTATATAAGAATATATATATATATATATATATATATATATATATATATATATATATATATATATATATATATATATATATATATATATAATTTCGGTGTATTCATTCAGAAAAATAATCTCAACTGTATTACAGATATAAGCCATGGTACCTGGAAGAATGTTCCTCGACGTTAGCTACCACATACAGCTCCGGCACTCCTGGACACGATAAAAGCGTAGCCACTGTAGATATGGACGCAAGACTGAGACCTGACCACATATGCACTGTAGAGCACACGGGCACATCAGCGTCTGCACCTTTAGCTGCTGGAATATGTGCTCTGGCTTTAGAAGCAAACCCCAGCCTCACATGGCGTGATATGCAGTTTCTTGTCGTTCTCACTTCTAGGTCAACACCACTTGAAAAAGAGGGAGGCTGGATAACCAACGGAGTCAGAAGAAAAGTAAGTAAAATAATTTAATGTTTGTGGTCTTGCATCATGTAAAAGATTATTCTAATATAATTAACTTTACTTTAAGACATTGTCTTATACTAGCGACTAATGCGCATTTTTATGCCAATCACCCAGGTATCCCATAAATTTGGATATGGCCTAATGGACGCATCAGCCTTAGTGGCGCTAGCAGAGAAATGGACTACTGTTCCCTCTCAGCATATCTGTAAATCGCAGGAACTAATTGAGGACCGTCAGATCGATGCTACATACGGCTACACACTAACACTACATATGGATGTAGATGCATGTAGCAACACCCTGAACGAGGTTAACTTCCTAGAGCACGTCCAATGTAAGATCTCACTAAGATTCTTTCCCAGAGGAAACCTAAGGATACTTCTAACATCACCAATGGGTACTACTTCTACACTTCTGTTCGAAAGGCCACGGGACGTTGTCAGCTCCAACTTTGACGACTGGCCATTTTTAAGCGTACATTTCTGGGGAGAGAAGTCAGCAGGTCGTTGGACCTTACAAATCGTAAATGCTGGTAATCGTCATGTGAATCAACCTGGTATACTTAAGAAATGGCAGTTGATATTCTATGGTACTGCAACAAATCCAATCAGACTTAGACAGAGCAATAGCCAACCACTCCAGTGGAAAACTTCAATTAGCACTTTTTCATTTCCAACCCAGCCTGAAACAGTTACCCCAGTTACTGACAATTTCTTCAACCCAGAACTATTTAAAGGATTTAGTAACTATCCGAATGTATATTCTTTTGCTGGTTCTGATCCTGAACAGTCAATCAGCTCTCTGGATGGGAAAAAGGCTATCATACGAGAAGATAATCATATTGATAATGATGAAGAAACTAAAGAAAACTGTGATGATCAGTGCGATGACCAAGGGTGTTTTGGAAGAGGACCAACCAAATGTATAGCTTGCAAAAATAAGAGAATGGATAAGTAAGGCATAATTTTTATTACTGTTTTATTGTTTTATGTCATACTAGTTCATCATTGTGTTTTTATTGCTTAGTTTTCAACTACATAATTGTGTACTTTATGCCCACAGGCCATAAAGTGTACTTTATGGCCCGCGCGGGCACAACGTACACTTTATGGCTCGGACGCACATAAAGACAAATAATTTTTGTTTAACTTATTTAATAACCTTTATTAATTAAATTACAAATAATGGAAAGAAGCAATATGTAAATATTTAATTAACATTATTTAGTCGAATTAACATAAAATTGGCAGTTCTGAAAAGATCTGGTGATAGTTAGGTTGCCTTCAGCAAACGGTGATTGAAGTTTCATTGTTTGGGTATGACTAGTGTGACAAAAGTTTGTATGCACCGCTGGTATAAATAGTAGTGTATGCCCTCGAGCGACTTACAAACCCTCGGACCGGAGGCCCTCGGATTTGTAAAATCGTCGCTCTTGGCGCATAAACATCTATTTATACCCTTGGTACATAAATAACTATTAGTTTTAATTTTAACTATTTATTTAACATTACTCAGAAAAACTTTTACACATGTTAATAATGCATCTTAGAATAGTTGTGTTACTCAATATCATATTTTACCTAATATTATGATTTCAGGACGTGTGTTAGTGCCTGCCCGCCAAGAAGTTATGCAGACTCACAAGGAGTCTGTCAAATGTGTCATGAGGCCTGTGAAACTTGTACTGGACCAACTCAAGACAGCTGCCTTAATTGTTCGCCAGGCTATGTTCGAGTATTAGACTTGGATTTGTGTGTCCAGCAGTGTCCAGAGGGTTACTTTGAAAGTAAGTCTATGTTACTTAGTAGAGAGATTTTTGTGATATAATTTTTTGTATTTGTAGAACTAGAACCTGATTTTAACACCTACTGTGATATCAATAGTATCTAAATCTAAATGTATTATATTCATTAGTAAAAGAAAAATCCTGTTCTTAGGATGAACAGTGTAACCTACACCTCAAAATTATAGTGATGATAATTTTAATAATAGTAAAGAATTTGGTGGAGCCTGGGTGGTTTAGTGGTAAGAACGTGTGCCTCTGCACCGAAGGGTACTGAGTTCGATCACAGGGTTCTCCTTTCAGTTTTTCAGTACATACTGTACAAATAACACCAACCCTGGTTATGGCACTGTATTTGACCAAGTTGAATGTCTGCCAGTTCCGCCCTTCGGAGGGGGCGTAAAACCATCGGGTCCGTGTACATGCGATGTTGGGCACGTTATAGGGGGCGCTGTTAGTATAAAAGCCAATTTTTCAAACAGACAAATTTTCGACCGCATAGGACGCAGCGTATCAACAGTGTTACTTACAGTCTTGGTCCAGGTGGTCTGAAGAAGGAATCCAATAACGTCGTTATAGATCTGCACGACCTCGAGCGACTTTAACACTAGAAGATCCTCATTTGAGAATTTTCGACAAAGACCGTCGATTGGAAATGCTTGGTTGGAAGATTTACACCAAAAGTCGCTATGGCAATGATATATCGCGGAATGTGCGCTTTTCGGCTTCGTTCGTATAGAGTATAGACCATATTTATGTCTAACACTGACACCTCGACCTCGTGGTGCTTGGCTTGAATGATGTAACGGCAGAACAACTTGGGATGGTGACGGGAATCCTGTTCTATTCTCTGACGAGCCCCTAGTCTGTCTTTGGGCCCAGAATGGTCGCAGAAGACAGACGATTACGTGGACAACGCAGAAATTTATAATTTGCTATGGAACGGTATACGGCGCTTACACGGAGGGTGATGGTATGGAGTGCGATAACATACGGTAACTGGTCACATCTAGTTTTTGTTGGCAGAAATTTGAATGCAAATGAATACATACGAAACATACTGCAGCCTGTTGCGCTGGCATACGCATGAGGGTTAATTAAACCCGTTTTCCAACAAGACAAAGCACGTCCCCATATAGCAAGGGCTACTACAAGGTTCTTACCAGGAAAGAAAGTGGCCCTGCTCCTATGGCCTTCTCGTTCTTCAGGCTTGTCACCAGTGGAACATTTGTGGAATATGATTGGCAATCGACTAGGTAATTTACCCCAACTACCACATAACCTAGTTGACTTCGTCGCCGAATTTGAGAAGCCTAGGATGACACTCATTAGTGTGCCATAAGTCATTTAATTTCAAGCATGCTTCGAAGAGTTATATAATGCGTAAGAAACCGCGGTGGACCCATTTATTACTAAATAACTGTGTAATTTTTTTAAATGTCACTTTGAAAATGTTTTTTCAAGTTTGATTAAACACACACATTATGTATAAATTTTAATAAAATTGATCAACTCTTACTGGGTGATTGGATTTTTCTGAAAGTTTATATATATATATATATATATATATATATATATATATATATATATATATATATATATATATATATATATATATATATATATATATATATATATATATATATATATATATATATATGTATATATATATATATATATATATATATATATATATATATATATATATATATATATATATATATATATATATATATATATATATATATATAAATAATTATCATGTCGTGGAGGCCGATACTTGATGTAAATCCATTGTCAACGTAGATAAACTAACAAATTTATTTACACTACTTTATTGTATGTGTAACTGCAGTTTAGCTAAAGTACTCAGCTTTGTCAAATACAGAATAAAAGTAAGATTTGATAATTCCAAGCATCTACTCCGTGTTGAATGAACATTTCTAAGACTTGACACGTTTCTCAGGGAAATGGTATAGTGGCGAAATCCATTCGGAACTATCTGTTTTTATGGGGGCATTTATGACATAGTCAGGTCTATAAACTCTCCTCGCTTAATTAATGTGTCGTGAAAACATAGTTAATAATGGGCTATTTTTAGTTTGGTCAATTTGAGCGTTTAATAAATTTCCGGAATTTTTTTGGTCGTTAATTTCTACCGTTTCGGACAAATTTAATTTAACACCTTTTGTGTTTTTGAGGATGTCGAAATCATCGTTAAATTGATGATTCTCATTTCATAAACATCTTCTCACTGAGCAGGGTAATATTGCAGAATCTTTTCCAAAGCAAGTGTAAGTGTAATAGATTACTTGCAGAAAGCCTCCTGCAAGTTTGTTGCAAATGGCAAATTGTACACCACCACCCCCCCACCCCCCCACCCCCCAGTGACTTTAAATATGTAAGTGTTTCTTTTGTAACGTTAACGTTACTGCAAGTTTACTGTAGTGGGCTGTTACAAACTTTCTTTATACTTACAAATGTTACCTTACAGCAAGCTTCAATTTTAAAAGGGCCTAGCAAAGTTGTAAAATTTAAATTTACATTTGTAACTTATCTGCAATTGTATATATTATACATACAGTGCAAGTTTATAACTTGGGATAATTCCAATTAATCTACTTCAGCTTTTTTTTCAAAAATGCTAAAATGTCAGATAATATTCTCAGCTACAATCTTTTCAAAAATGTATTATACAATTTGTGTCAAATGTCATTGATAATTTTTGTAAATGACCACCTTAGATTTTTGTTGACTATTTTTAGAGAACACATCAAGCGATACAAAACCATCGAATTTCAAATTGTTATTATAAATCTTGAAAGCACGAAAAAAAATTGTGTAGTTATCAATGAATAAAAATTTTAAATCTGCTGGTTTTCTACAACTTCACATGTAAGAACTTTAAAAATAGTCAACAAAAACGTAGGGTTGATTTAGAGAAATTATCGATGAAGTCATTTTTCAAATATGGTACATACTGTATAGCTTTTTTAAAAGGCTGCAACTTGAAATACTAACCAATGTGTCCAAGCATTTTTTAAAAAAAAATGTATTTGATTAACTGAATTTATTTCAAGTTACAAACAAATATTGAATATAGGTATAGGTGTATTTATACATAATATATATTTCTTGTAAAACTGTAAAAACTGACTTAAGACAATGTTAATTAGAATAAAATCTTTATTACATAAAAAAATTTAGGACTTACAACACATTTCATTTCTGCTGATATATATATATATATATATATATATATATATATATATATATATATATATATATATATATATATATATATATATATATATATATATACTTTATTGACCATCACATTTACATGGTAAGTCACTGTCTTTATAAGTACCGGCTAGAGTTTCTCGAACGGTGCTATCGGGGCGGCAAGGCCGCGGACGAGCCCTGAGGGAACAAAAAAAATAGTTTCTCGAAAGAGATAGTTAAGACATAAAGCAATCGTGTCCATGTTTAGCCTAGAATGCAGTTCTAGTCAAAACTCAGTGACAAAATAGATAACTTGAACTCGTGATATCGTTATTAATTGACGGATTTCAAAAATTCTTTTTTCTAAATGAATACCAATTAATTGTTTTTGATATTGTTTCACTAAATAACTCTTAGTCGTCTAGAAAAACGTGTGAAACACCAATAACAAAAACGAAGTCTTCTGCACCATTACTTGTTTTGAGAGGGGAGAATTTTTTTGGCTTCTAAAATATGTGGTAACATATGTTACATAAAATAAAGTCAACATATCAAATACTATTGTGAAAAAGAAATATCTAAAATGGTACGTTCATTTCGATTTTATAGAAAGTTTAGTTAAGCAAACGTAAGAATATGCAATGGATAAATCAAGCGCAGGGAAATGAATACAACTTCAATGCGAAAATAGCTTAAATATGGCGACAGTCTTTGAAAGTGTTCACGCATGTCTTAACTATCCCTATCGAGGAAGTATAGTACCGTCAATGTCTGTGTACATTCAGAAACATTGAGTTAAAATAAAGCAAAATTATGACTACAATGAATTACGATATATATATATATATATATATATATATATATATATATATATATATATATATATATATATATATATATATATATATATAAAGTCTGTGGCTAGTGGAACTTGCCTTCCAAAGCTTTTGCCTCACACACACAGACACTACAAAGAATGAATACAAGTAGTATGTAACACTATACACATTAGTTGAGAGCATCAATAAATTCCTTCACCTTGGTTTTTGCTTTAACATCCACTAGTGCCTACTGTAATCTTGTTAGTGGAAGCATGTTAATAACATTAGGTAGAAAATTGGGGAATTTGATTCCCAAGTAATCAAACATCTGTTTTGTTTTCTCCTTTTTGTGCAACTGTATTATTAATTCATGCCTGCACCTGGTATTGATGTTGCGAGCTTCATCATTCACTGGATATTTTGAATACATATACTGAAGAAGGATATAGCTGGAAGGGTACCTAAGTATCCCATTGGCTTCGAACACATCAAGGCAACTTTTTCTTGGACCTACGCACACAATGCCCTTATTGCATGATAAACACATGTTTCGCTGCCGACGTGTTAACCCATATGAATGTTCCATAGCATAGGATACTGCGACAAGTGCAAAATAAGCAATCCTGGCAGCTTGATGGGTACTGAAATGTTGCAAACTTTACTTGCTTAATGGTAAATTATCTAACGTTGTGGTAAGCATTTGTAAGTTACCATGCTTAGTGGGTTGCATAATCAGAATAAAATTTATTATGCTCAAAGCGTCTTTTATGTCCGTAAATGCGTCTTTTAAAATCTCTAAATGTTCTACCCATATATATTTTGTCACATGAAGCACATGAGAGTTTTTCAACTGTCCACTGTCTGTTTTTTATGGATTTGCTCAAGCTGTTGTTTTGATACTGAATTTAGAAAATAGGTATTTTATTTTTCGCTAGTGTTATTTACGTAAGTCAAAGATGTGAATCTCTATTATTCTAGTGAACGAGAATATGTCATAAATGCCCCCATAAAAACAGGTAGTTCCGAGTGGATTTCGCCACTATACCGTTTATCTGAGAGACAGAATCGTGTCAATTCTTATAAATGTTTATTCAACACGCAGTAAATATTTGTAAATTTAATATCTTACTTTCACTCTGTATTTGACAAAGCTGAGAACTTCATCGAAACTGCAGTTACACATACATTAATATAATGTAAATCAATTTGTTTGTTTATGTAAAATATACAATGATATCTAACGTGGCATTAAATATTCACCAAGATTTTCAGCAACTGCGTACATTAGTCTTTTAAATTGAGTTGTGGAGAAAAGTTTTGGAAAATGTATACGCAATGTACATTCTTTATTTAGAATATTTTCTTCACATGACACATTGTAAATATTTTAACATTTATTTGTGTTACAGATTATTCTGAGAAAACTTGCATAACCTGCCAACCTAATTGTTTATCATGCCAAGACAGACCAGATTCATGTACAAGCTGTGACCGTCATCTTGTGCTTTATCAAAACCAATGTTTAGCTTCTTGTCCTGTAGGCACTTATGAAACTGATGAAGACACGTGAGTATTTACTGATTATATTACAATAAAAAAAGGGGTGTTTTTTATATTTATACTTTTTCCTGTTCTTTTTTTTGTAGCACCAAATACACTTTTCGCGAAGTTATAAGCACAATGATTTAATGTTCTTTATAATATGTAACATAATAGGATGTTTTTCTTTTTACAATCAACATATATTTTAGCAAATTTTCAATCAAAAAATTGCTATAATAACGGGTTCGAAAATTCAATGATTTTACATAATTTCGATCATACTGATACGACTTTTCTGTTAACTGTGGCTTTGAAGTATGTAACACATTTTATCCTGTGTTAACAGATTTGGTCCATCATATGCAAAACTTATACGAGGGTATATTCATAGCCTGGAAACTTTTTAGGAAGCAAAATCCAATTTAGTTGCTATGGTAACAACTATAATGTTTTATAAATATCAAAGTTTGACATCCAAGAGTTCCTTAGTAACAAAATTTTTGAAAGCGGCATGTCTGAAAACAAGCTAGATTTTGGTAAAACAAAGCTACAATCGGTTAATAAGTATTTATTTTTGAACGGGCTATCAAGCAAAACAATCCTTGCGGATATAGTAGAGACCTTGAGTACTAAATCTCCTTTGCATGCTAGTATTAAAAACTGGTTTCCAGAATTTAAAAGGGGAGAGTCAATGAGAAATGTAAGCACTGCTGTCGAAGACAAATTTCTGTAACCACTAAAGAAAACGCAGAGTCTTAAACATTTATTCTGCATGGACTCTATTTTGCTTATATGAGTTTTAGCGGCATCGGTAATGATAAATCGAACGAAAGGTTTATAGAACATGTACTTGTATTTGCATCTGCTTCTCATTTTGTGTTTCTAACTAATCTAAGTATATTGATACGTTTTTCTGCTTTACTAACAAGATGATCAATAGGTTATCGCCAAAGTAATTTTCTATCAAGAATTATTCTTAAAAATCTGGTTGAGTTTAACTGCTTTTACATATCTAATAGACTGTTGGCAGTATGCAATATTTTCTACTAAAAATTGTAACCTGCATGCGTTTTTCATCTGAGGCCAAATTTGTATGTTCGTTAAATCTTTTTATATTAAGTTCAGGCCTACATCGATGTCGGATATACGTTTATAATATATCATCAGCATATTGTGGAAAGCAACTTTCATTTACTTGATTTTGTAAATCGATGGTGTAGTAATAAACGACAGCGGACTTAACATACTTTCCTGTGGTAAACCAGAACTGCATAGTCTTGGACCTTTATATGTGTTTCCAGTTCTAACGAACAGTTGTCTATCCTCTTAGAGCTTAATGCCTCTTAGAACTTGACCATTCTGGTAAAATTTACTGGGAGACCTGCTTTTATCATCTTTTGGGACATGATCTTTAAGTGACACTATCATACGCACTCTTAATATTTACAAACATAGCAATTACACATTTTCTATTGGCAAACGATTTATTGATGTCTAATATTATATTGCTTACACTTTCAGTAGTCGACCAATTTCTGCGAAATTCAAAATGTGTCTTTGACTGCATGTTACTTGTATACAACGACGCTTCTAAACGCTTCTTGATCATTTGTTCAAACGTCTTTAATAAACAAGAAGCAGAAGATACTCATCTGTATGAGTCTATAAGAAATATGGATTTTCATCCAGTTCAAGAGTGTGAGTGAAACGTATAGCAGAAACATTTGACAATTCCTGTGAACATATGTTACACCCTGTTCATCGCGACATGGGAACAAAAAAGCTGATCACAAGTGCGCCTGTTTGATAATATCTAAGGAAATGTGCCATAGTTTCGAAGAATATTCTTTAAATTTTTGGATCGCCTTGTAACAATGGCCGAAATATGGGTCCATCACTACGATCCAGACACTAAAGTGCAATAGAAAGAGTAAAAGCATTCCGGTTCTTAAGGACACAAAAAATTCCGTATTCAGAAAAGTCGGCTGGCAGGATTTTTGTTTCAGTTTTGTTCAGAAATATAAAATAAATAGAACATAATCTAGAAACTTGATGAAATATAATACTTGGTGCTTAAAAAATAAACTTTGCTGCTTTAATAGAAAATCTTTATCAGTTTGAGGCAAATTATATTATAGTTAACATGTTAGTCTTTGTAACTTACTTAGGTATATTGAATATTTTAGCTGTGCTGCATGCCACTCTAGCTGTGAAACTTGTAATGGATCAAACAGCTCACAATGTATCACGTGTGGTGAGGGCAGGTTCTGGCATGAAGGCAGATGTATTAAGGAATGTCCAGCGCATTACTTTGCCGAAACACATAGGCGTGAATGCGTGGAGTGCCCACCTGGATGTTCTGAGTGCAACAGGACTACATGCATTTCCTGCTTGGATGACTGGCAAATTAACTCCAGGGGAAGGTGTGTGCCACATGGCAGTGAAAGATGTGATACAGGTTAGTTGTAAAATTATTATAGTCTTTTTTATTTGATTAATGTGTTCGACTAGTATCGCCATTAGCGAAATGAGTGATCAAACGGTACAAGATGGAACAGTAATATTTGTTCTGTTTGGGAACAAATTAATTATTCCTTTTTTCCGGCTTACCAATTATTATTCGAGTATGATTATTAACCCAAAATTTTCTTGTAATTTTTAGATCAGTATTTCGATGGTGGTCTCTGCAAACAGTGCCATTCTACATGTGAGTCTTGTGATGGTCCCACAGAACATGCATGTCTGTCCTGTGCTGGTCCTCTAGTACTACAAGAAAGCCGATGTGTGGCTGTGTGTAATAAAGGGTCCTACCATGATGCAACTACACGGCTGTGTGAACCCTGCCTGCACACCTGTGCACAGTGCAACTCCAAAGCCAACTGTACTGA
This sequence comes from Tillus elongatus, assembly GCA_964006375.1. Classification (NCBI taxonomy): domain Eukaryota; kingdom Metazoa; phylum Arthropoda; class Insecta; order Coleoptera; family Cleridae; genus Tillus; species Tillus elongatus. Next base: position 143,073,903 of record OZ023262.1, read on the forward strand.
ATGCATCAATGGGCTACAGGTATGCATATTACGTACCTGATTATAACATTTTTGGATATTGATCCTTAGGACAATTTTTTTTTCTATTTTTTTTTCCTCATTATCATGTTATGGCTCTAACGCCACTCTTTTTATCACTACTTATTTTTTCATTTAAACAATATGAGAATCTTACAGATCAAAAAATCTTTATAGGAAGCTGATAAATGGTTTAACCACAATCAAGTCAAGCTTGCAATGTTAATAAAACTCAAACACTAACTTTTTCGGTCCATAAATTTTTGGGAGTCATATTTCAGGAAAACCTTTGCTAGGTTAAAAACATTGATTATTTATCAATAAAAATAAATGCCTAGTATAGACTTGTTAGGAAAACTCTTGATGGAGAGCAATCTACAACAACTGCCTACCATATTACAACGAAAAATATCAGTGTGGGGATTACCCAAAAATGGATAAAATTTTTATTCCTAAAAAAACAAACACTTATCAATTAGAGGAATATGCAAAGTTGCAGAAGTTCATTTAATATTAACAAAATGAACTGTTTCTTCAGAATATATTAGCTTCTGTCCTATTGGCCATACAAAAAAAAAAAAAGATTTCCTGCTGCTGCAGATTGTCGTGGCAATAATTCAACATGTATCCAACATATTTTCTAGTGCCATATCGTCACTGGAAGAGAGCCGAAATGGGAATAAATTATCATTATGTCAAAATCTAGTACCACCAAAATTAAAATCACACTACAATTTGGAACAGTTCAAAGCGACCCTGGAAATATTTTTCTCTCTTCTTATTATTCTATTCTATAAATGAATTTATGTCATCGGTGTTAATTATTCTTATTCTTTGGTTATAGTTTTAATTGTCTCGAACCAATTGTTCTTGGTTTAATATTTTGGTTTATTGTTGTTCGCTTCGGAAAGGGTTTCTTTTACTGAATAAATATATATCCATCTATCTATCGACTTTAAGTGCCTATTAGTGGAAATTAAGGAAACTGATTAAACTTTTTTTTTTTGCTTCATCAGAGGCGAAATACATCACGTACGTCCAGACAAGTAAGGAATTGACTCCCTTGGGGTGCCGGACTCCTACCGAATAAAACTCCTCTCACAACCATAGATGCGCAGTGGAACTACCCTTAAGTATAACTTCACCGCACACTACCACAATCTAGTACACATTCACTGCAGAGTTTTGTGGCCAATGTACGTAATGTCCGAAGCCAATTCCTTCCACACACACATACCACAATCTATTACCCGTTTTTCCTTTTTTTAAGCTCTTTTATCATCCTCTTCGTTAACCTTCAGGATCTTGTTGATATTTTCCTCTATGAGCTTCCAGTTTAGCTCACCCTCCAGCATGTTCCCCACAGTATTCTTTGCTATCAGCTTTTCTCCAACCTTGGTCTCCGCGCCTGCTGTCTGGCCTTCTACCAGCGACTGCAGCATAGGGCAGTGTGTTCTCGGGTATCACTTTCCCCACAACATTTGCACTCGTCTCTTTCCTTAATTTTGAAGCGGCAAAGATATGCTCCGAAGTGCCCATGTCCGGATAAAAACTGGGTTAGGTAATATCCCACCTCTTTATGCTGTCGGAAACCAAGGTCTGATCTTCAGTATCAGTGCCTTGGTCCACTGGGCTGTTTCTGTTTCTTCACCATAATCTGCTTTCCATTTCGTCATTGTTCGTTGGCATCTGCTTGCTTTCTGCTATTTTCTGTTTTGGTCGTTCGTATATACGCTCCGCGATTAGCATACAGTAGTCACGATCACTTGCACTGGTTTGGTTGAAACTATCCTATATGTGCTTGATATGTGGATTGCCACCTCTCTTTGAACTCTTTCTATAACTCTTCTGTATTTATCCATTTCTATTGAGCTCTTTCAACTTGTGCTCCGTACAAGATGGTCGAATTCACTATGCTGCCTACCTACCACTCTCAGTCCACCTGTGTTTGGCATCAGTTTGTTCAAAGCTGACGATATCCTATGTGCCCTCTGTGCTGCAACCTTTATGTGTATTCCCATATTCATGTTGTGTCCCAAGGTGTCTCAGGTACCTGACAGCCGTAATTTCCAGGCCATCAATACTGGTTGTGTGTTTATGGTTATTCCACCTTCCTAGGCATCAGTTTTTTTTTCTGAAGCTAGCTGTAGTTTCCTGTCCTTTTTCCAGGTGTCAATTCTTGTCATTGTCCATGATACTTGTTCTTCTATTCCTTCTCTGCTATCACCGCACACCATCAGTGCCAGATCGTCTGCGTGTCTCACAATAGTTGTCTCCTCACATGTGTTCATTTTCAGCACATCATCATAATAAATATTTCATAAGGTCGAAACCGATTTATACTGTCATTAAATCGATACGGTTTCTTAGATATTGTGTTGATAGGTTCCTTGTTCCAAGCCCTTTATTCAAAAAAACCACTCTACCCAAATAGCATACACCTGTAGTGATGTTACTTATCGGACAGCTTGCTTCCAATTCTTATTCTATTGTTGATCCTCATATCTTTGGGATACATTTTTGAAAGCAAATATTTCTGGAAACAGATTATCTGCGGTTATTTAGGAAACAAATAAAAAGGCATGTATAAAAAAAACGTTGTTTAGGGAGTGTCCAAGACAGACAATATCTGCCTTTCGAAAACTGTTTAGAAAAAACTGACACTCTTTTATAATTTTTTAATGAAATAATGTACAGTAATCCCTTATTTGCACTTTATATCATTTACATTATTGTCTTTTCAGTTTAATTCAGAAGTGTTGATGTCCTTCATTTTATTTATGTTGAAAATTGCATTAGATCAGAATTTGGCTTTGCATTCGATTATCAGTTGAATACACAATATATATATATATATATATATATATATATATATATATATATATATATATATATATATATATATATATATATATATATATATATATATATATATTATTACCTTTATTGCTTAAAATTATACAAAATGTTTATTCAATAAGTCTAAGACTTATGGTGAATATTATATTAACATAATTTTATACATAGTTGCATCCAAAACTGCTTGACAACACTCCAAATTCAACAACCTTAAAATTTTGACATTCCAAAAAATGTCTTTCCTGTTCCACTTTGTTCTTCTAATTATTCACCTGATACCTCCATTTACAATTAATACCAATCACTCCATAATACTTTTCCAACTGCAAACCTTTCTCAACTACCGATATTTTTGCCGAAATTGTAAATTTTGTACGAGACCAAAAATGACATTTTAATTTGACATACTTCACTCATTATAATATATATAAACGAACTAAATGTACAGCATGGTATATAAATTGAACAGAAGAGATCTGTCATTTATGTGAAAAACGAATTGCTAACCACCATCAGCCATCAGTGAAGACTAGTATCATGAATGCAAAGTGTACTAATATTGTATAAACTAAAAAAATAATATCTATGAAAAATGTAAAGCTAATAACTGCCAATTAAGGCAATCTGCTATTTTTTTAAACTTTATGTACAATCTTGTTATTATTTTTTAGCTTCAAAGTGGTGACTGTAAGTCATCATGTTCCCCTGGCTACTACAGCGATAAGAGTATATGTGAACGTTGCTACATGAGCTGTCAAACATGCAGTGGTCCTTTAGCTAACCAGTGTGTCACTTGTCCCCACACCTGGAAGATGTTAGCAGGAGAGTGCTTACCTGATTGTCCTGAGGGCTACTATAAGACACAATATGGCTGCCAGAAGTGCCACCACTCTTGTAAGAATTGTCCGGGTAAGTGTTACACTTAAATTTATATATATGTATATATATATATATATATATATATATATATATATATATATATATATATATATATATATATATATATATATATATATATATGGTGTAAACAAAATAAGTGCGAAAAATTCAGGGGGTGATTCCTTATTGAAAATTCAAGCTAGTATTGTATATAAAAAAACTCATACACCCCTAATCCTGTGTAAATACCCCTAATCCTGTGTAAATACGACCCCAATGAAGAAAGGAAGCGATCAAAAATACTTTAGTTTTTTCTTATATATGGAAGAAGTGACAGAAATTAAATTAACTAGATGTTTTCTGCTACCGAGGAGACACTCAGTGAGCTCCATGAATTTTTTCACACCTAATTGTTTACACCCGCCTGTATATATAAATTTTTCAATAATTGCAACATTTACATGTTTTATTGAAATGAATACATTCGAATTTTTAAAGTTATTGGTTGGTTTTATTCAATGAACAAATCAGGTAACTCTTATTGGAAAACCCTACATAAACATTTTAAATAAAAAATGCTCATTTCCAGCCAACTGGCACCCTACTTTTATTTAGCATAATACTGGTAAATTGTTTCAGGTTGCAAAACCCAGGAGGGTAAAAGAAGAATAGAAGTTGAAGCACTGTTATCAACACAGCCAGTTTCAAATATGCAGTTAATGAATCCGCTCAACTTCATCACTGGATTTGCCATAATAGCTTGTTTATGTATCATTATAATTTTTGTTGCAGTATTTTTAGTTTTGCAGGTATGTCTTTTTTTTATGTAGTTCAAAACATAAACTTGCATGTACAGAAATTGGCCCACTCTAAACTTTTCACTATAATATTTTTAGAAAGTATTCATCAGATAGAAAAAAATACCTAGTTTGAAAGACATTTTAATATGCGTTGATATAAGATTACACTTAGCTACATGTATTTCGGCATCTTAGGTTTAACTTAGTGATTTTAAAGCATGAAGCACATGAACTTTTTTTATTACTTAAACAAATAGGGCTATTGACAATTAACAACTCAACACTTAACTTCTAATAATGGGTATGACCTCGCCCTAATAACTTCGCTTATACGATTAGACAGATCTAATCAAGGTATATACTGTTTCTTGAGGGATGTTATGCCACTCTTATTCTACTGCAACAATAAGCTCACTAGGATCGAGGTTGAGGCACGAAATCTTGCTCGATTTCTTCATTTTAGCTCATCCCATAAATGTTCAATCGGAGTTAGGTCAGGACCGCATGCTGACCATTCCATAACCTAAAAACCAACGTCTGTGTAATGTAACCTTGCGGTGAGCGGCCTCGCATTGTCATGCATAAAAATAAATTCGTCTTCAATGTAGTCGACGTAAGGCACCACATCAACTGCTAAAATCTCGATGTGCCTAGCACTCGTTAAACCTCCTTTCCCGTGACCACGGTAGCCCCTACAGATGAAGGCAGGATTGGCTCGTGCCCCCATAGAAAGTGCAGCTTAGATCATGCAGGAACCACCTACATAAGAAACCCGCTCTTCAGTGCAGCATTCTGCAAATCGCTGTCTTGGTCTGCGGTAGGTTTTCTTCTTCGGTCGCTACCATACAGACATGTTGTGCGCTCATTTCTCATCAACAGAACAGACCCCCATTGTTACAATGTTCAATGCAGATGATTCTGTGCAAAACGCAGGCGTGCTTGACGTTGAGCTGGGGTAAGTTTTGAACCCATCGCAGGTATTTTAGGGGTTAGATTACTTTGCTGCAGTCTTCATCTCATTGTACACTCACTAATATCCACACTTCATACTTCACGGAGTTGTTGTTGCACTTGAACCGCATTAAGGTGGATATTTCTTAACGTTGTTGACACAATAAATCGGCCATACCAAGCCATTGTGAATCGCTTTCTGCCTGTTCCAGGTCGCCTATGAAAGAATACACTCTCTCCATAACGTTGGCACACCCTTCGAACCCCTGCGCGTGTCATATTCAGTTGTTGAGCCACAGCTCGCTGGCTAAGTCCATTTTCGATTAAAGCAATAACTTGGGCGGCTTTTTGCGATGTAGTATGCATTGCGGTAACACACTTTAAAACTAATAAAATTATGAAAAAGGAAAATGTGCAAATTGCAATTGCAAGGGCATTAATTTCAATATGTGATAAGTTTGTTTTTCTCGTTATAATTACCACATAAACACGCTTCATTTGTTTATCGGTTGCTACGAATATAAGCGGTAAGAACTTTTGGCAGATGTGATCTCATATCAAAGCATATTAAATTCACTTTTAAACGGCATATTTCTTTTCTTGATCTTCTGAATACTTTGTAAAAAAATATAGTTACAGTGAAAAGTTTACAGTGGGACGATTTTTATGGACGAATGTTTAGATAAATTCTATGTTATCATTTGTTTATTGAGTATTCTCTTCATATTCCCTTTCCTGCGGTCCCCATATACTTTAGAATCTGTCAAGCGTAATGTAAATGCGTACCTTGGCGACCACAATTCAAAAAATGCCCACCACTCTTCTCTCGTCCATTCCTGCTTCTACTTACCATTTAAAACTTAGCTACAGCAACTTATAATGTTTATTACTTATGATAATGTATTATTATTATGTATTAAATATTATGTCAGCTTACTTGCTTTAATTGACATGGACAATTATTTATCTTTCCTGATTTCTTCTTAGACAGTTATAGAATTAGAATGTGATCTGTCCGTGTATTTCCTAAAATTTGCCGATAAAATGCTGTCCTGAATAATTTCTATCTGATTTTTTCCATCTGTTGGTTACCTATAAGCACTTGCTCGATATATATGGTTGTTCTTCTTTGAGATTACTATACAGCGTTTTTTAAATACTATTGCACCAACTACCCGAATTATTACTGGCGGGGTCTGGTCCAGACGAGCCTGGAGGGAGGCGGATATCTCTGGGGAGTGATATACACCCGCATTTTGAGGCCTTCACTGTGGGCTTCGAAATGGACAATTGACCTCGCGTGGTTATTACTCGGGAGCGGGGTTCCAAAGAATACTGCCTTGGGTTAAGCGCTGGCGGGTGTGCAGACGACCTGTAGGGGGTTGAGATCTCTAGGCGGTGGTATACACCCGGATTTTGAGACCCCCATTGTGTGCTTCGAAATACGGACCAACGACCGCTCGGGAGCGGGACTCGGTGGAATGTCGCGTGAGTCTAGCCCTGTTGAGTGTAGGGTCTAGACGAACCCAGAGGAGAGCTGAGATATCTAGGGGTGGATTACTACTGGAGATTGAGGCATCTTCTGTAAGCTTCGAAACGGGCAAACGACCTCGCTTGGAAACTGCTCGTGTGTGGGACTTCATGATACCGCCTCGAGTCAAACACTGACGGATGTCAGGTCCAGTGGAACTCTGAGAGAGGTTATGTATCTCTTGCAGCTTCAAAACGGGAAAACCACTTCACTCAGATAGCAGTACACCTGTCAAACAAACTGTCACCCTCAGAAAAAGATCGACTCCCGCAGGGAACTAGATTTGATGGAGGAAATTTAAGCAATTTGACGTGAGCCGCAATAGGTCTAAGGTCACGGTGAAAGGACTGTAATAACCCACTCACATTGAATCTAATCTAATCTTATCTAATGGTATAAAAGCCGGTCTAAACAAATGAAGGAGGCAAGACTGGGAGTAAGACCTAACTTTAGACTGGCTAAGTCGCTAGGAAAAGCTTGTACTATCTTCCAGGCGGAAATGCTTGCTATAAATGTATGTGCACGGGAGTGCATACAAATAAGACTCAGAAATATAGAGATTTATATCATTTCAAGCAGTCAGGCAGTACCAAATTATTTACAACCGAGGGTAAACTGACCTGGCTGCAAAACAACAAAGTAACTTTGATGTGGGTACCAGTGCATTGAAGGAAATGAAGCAGATGGCCTTGCAAAAAGGGTCAACAAACCCATTCTATGGTTGTCGATGCAAGCAAGATACTACAACAAAATATTTAACAAGATATTATTAAAGTTAGCTACTAGACATAGTTCAGATTGACTAACCTGTTTAGTGGACTGTATATTCACATTGATCTTACATAGCCTGAGCTGACACGTGACTGCAATATGTGGAAAATATCCCGGTAACAAACAAATCATCTGAGGCTTTCAATAATAAACAATAAAATCTGAACACGAACAATCAAAGTTTGCCGAGGATAACACGAACAGGTGTCCAAGTGAAAACGTAGAAACTGTAATCACTAATTCAAACAACAACAAAAAGCTTTAAATACGTGTATATAAATTCACGCTAGTAACACCCACTAGTGTTATTTCTAAATAAAGATTAATAAGCATCCAGGTCGAACTACGAAAATGTCGATGCAATCAAGAGAATACAAAATAATAACAAAATATTTAACGATATTATTAAAGTTAGCTACCAGGCAAAGTTGAGGTTTACTAACATGGTTAGTGGACTGTACATTAACGCTGATTAATGATTCCTGGGTCTTAGGATTTTTTTCCTTCGAGGCTGGCTGGCTTGCCTTCAGAAAATAGTTAAACGAAACATTTAGGGGAACAAGAAAGTAATAGGAGCTTGTGCCCTGTGGACTGATACTAAAGAAGTGGTAGAGAGCAAGCAATGTATTACAAATTACAAATCTCTTCGCCACCACTCGCTGTAATGATGTCAACCTAACGGGCAAGCAATCCCCAAATGTCTCGCGGCATTTTCAAATTTATATATATACAAGCTTGAATCAACAATGGTTGAGAGCCATATTGTGGCTTAACAAAAAGCAATGTAAGAAAGTGCACTTGATACTTGGGAGGGCAACCAAATGCTGTTATACTGGAGTAAAACGCCAGGCAAAACGGTTCTTCACAATATTAACAGAGAAGTCCAAACTGCCTCTTGTATTGAACATGAACGTCTTGAGAGTAATCACGGGGCATCTCAGTAAAGTATCACCTTGGACAGTGAAAACTGCAGATACTGCACTGAAGCAGCAGAAACAACAGAAGACTTGTTATGCGACTGCATGGTTCAGTTCTGCAAAAGGCTCAAATACCTAGGAGGGGTAATTTTAAAATCCCTGGAAATAGGTAAAGTAGCCCCCAAAAAGATAGTAACTCTATTTATGAAAAGTCTGAACATTTTGAGCAACTATTAGAAAATAGTCATACACAAAATATCCATTCGGATCGCAGCGCCTAGAGGCCTAAGCCTTATACGACTGATTAAACAATCTACCATCTAGTTGTCATGGTTATTCTCTTGTGCTTTTATAAACTTCTAAGAATATTCGCCAAGTATACCTAACATGGCTTTTGCATTTTTTTAAGGGTGTGGATAAGGTTTAGTTTCAATACCGATGATGTATGATGTTTATTTAGTTCTTTCTCTTCTTGTAAATTTATATTTTAGCTTTACAAGGATATATATTAAACTTTATTTTCTTTTTCAGCGCAATAGCATCCAAGCTCCTCAAAAAGGATATAACAGGGTATCAATAAAGAAGTCACATGTAACGTGTAATTATAAAGTGGTGTCAGTAAGTGACGGAGATTCCACAGATTCAGATTCTGAGGGACACAACTTAATTACGGCCAAACCTGATCGGACTGCATGTTGAGTCAAAACCATTACCTTATGGTGTAAATAGAAAGACACTGTCTTCATTGCTTGTGTCGTGTTTTACTGTTACTAAAATGTCTGTTAAACATCTATAGCTTAAAACTTTATTTATTACGGAATATGCTACATATAATATTGTAACACTATATATAATATTCTGTGAGTTCCCTATAAGGAACACATGATTACCACTTGTACCAAAATCCTAAGTGTTATTTTATAAGATTTAAAAGTTACTATCAATGAAGACAGCATTGTAAAATATATTAAATTTTAAGAAGCGAAACTTAAGTGCTCTTGATATTTCATGTCGTAAATATAGTTATTTTTAAATGTACACTTTGTATATAATCAATAGATAACTGTTTCAATGTTATTTATGAAATTTTACCATTTGTAAATTCACTGGTACCAAACACATGTATTTTATCTTTGGTTTTATTTTGTTTTTAAATTCGGAACAAATTATAGAAATTTTTAAGTAAGAATCCCTTGTTTAATTATTGTCCCAGTCCTTTTGCATAATAAATCCTAAAGCTAAAAGAAAACTAGTAATAGCGTATTAGACAGAGTTTCAGGGACCAATATTGATTGTTAACAAGCATCGATGATAGAACTGATTAAAAAATAACAACAATAACTTAGACTTAATCGACTACAATCAATTTAATACTAATGATTTCAAATAGTTATCTGCAACAGATTGTGTTTTTTTATGTCCAAGAAGATATATACCAAAAAGTAAAATTAAATGAAATAATATCCCTTTACAAACACTAAGTGAGTGGTGGACATGCCGCCACCTAGTTGCGGAACCAAGTAGTATGTTGTCAGGCCAGCTCCAAATAACACAAAGTGTTAAAAAAAATAGAGACTGTATACAACTAACTCACAATTTAGAAAATTGTCAGCCCTGGCCTATTTCTATCCCAATATAGGGACAAAGTATGTAAGGCTAGATGCATTCTCGCAACAATTAGAACCGTAGACCGGTTTCGCTCTCATTAGAGCTCTTCAGTACGGCATACTAATTGTAGCAAAAATGCATCTAAAGTAATACGGCTATAGTATAGCCAGCCTTTTAACACTAAGTGAGTGGTGGACGTGCCGCCACTTAGTCGTGGAACCAAGTAATATGTTGTCACGCCAGCTCCAAATAACACAAAGTGTTAGAAAAATAGAGACTGTATACAACTAACTAACAATTTAGAAAATTGTCAGCCCTGGCCCATTTCTACCCCAATATAGGGACAAAGTATGTAAGGCTAGATGCATTCTCGCAACAATTAGAACCGTAGACCGGTTTTGCTCTCATTAGAGCTCTTCAGTACGGCATACTAATTGTAGCAAAAATGCATCTAAAGTAATACGGCTATAGTATAGCCAGCCTTTCAACACTAAGTACTGAAGAGCTCTTATGAGAGCGAAACCGGTCTACGGTTCTAATTGTTGCGAGAATGCATCTAGCCTTACATACTTTGTCCCTATATTGGGGTAGAAATGGGCCAGGGCTGACAATTTTCTAAATTGTTAGTTGTATACAGTCTCTATTTTTTTTAACACTTTGTTTTATTTGGAGCTGGCGTGGCAACATACTACTTGGTTCCGCAACTAGGTGGAGGCACGTCCACTACTCACTTTGATGTATATGTCTATGTATTTGAGTAGATCAAATAACCACTATCAGTGAGAGTGAGCATGCGCACATGACTACCTTACTAGAACAGAGCATGCAGCTCACGATCTCACGCCTCTCTTCCTCAGGCCGTTGAACAGTCAACACTTTGTCACATCGTCTTAATAATTAGATCATAAGTTAACCATAAGTGTTATGTTAGTACGTTGTTAATACATTATTATTCGTGGAACCTACGAGTTAATTATTATCCTTACCTACCTCAAACATATCACACTTAGTGTTGAAAGGCTGGCTATACTATACCGTATTACTTAAGATGCATTTTTGCTACAATTAGTATGCCGTACTGAAGAGCTCTATTGAGAGCGAACCCAGTCTACGGTTCTAATTGTTGCGAGAATGCATCTAGCTTTATATCCCTTTACAAAGCAGAGGCATTTGCCTCGTACAAAACGCTTCAATGGCCAGTTAAAAATAAAATAAATTATAGTCTAATTTTATCAGATTCGTTTTGCTTCCGCTTAAAGATTGCACCAAGCATAGAGAAAATGTAGTAATATTAAGCATCGGCTGCATGTGTGTGATTGTGGTAATAAAGTCATATTTATGTGGACAAAAGGCACAGTGAACAAACAGGTAACAAAATAGCTGGCAAACTAGCTAAAGAGTATATTATAGAAAGTCCAAACAAAATAAACTGGATTACTGCCGACGATCTACACCAAAAAATGAAATCTAATATAAGGGAAACGTTAGAAAGTAAATGGTATTACCCTGTTAGCAAAACAACTAACCGATTTGCCCTGCTCATCCAACATTGCCTAAAATAATTCCACATATTGATGAATTTAATATGTCAAGATTCGATATTAATAGAATTACTAGAATATAGCTTAATTACGGCTACTTTCCACTCCACATCACCTACATAAAGTAGGCATTGGTTATAACCCGTAATGTACAGAGTGGTCCAAATTGGACACTTGATAGGAAATACCAATTTATAGAGGAGCTAAAAATACTAACCCACACGTTACAAGCTCTTTTTTTGTGAGAAAGCGAATGCCGAAAACCGCACATCGATATCTCGAACTGTTTTGTAGATATATGCCTAGTTTCACAAAGCTCGATAAAATATTTAACGGCTTCAGAAGACCAATCACAGCTTCAAAATATTTGGTTGTCATGGCAAGAACCCGAATCATAGTCTGCGATTGGTCGTCTAAAGCCTTGATTAACTAACCGGCCGTTAAATATTTAATCAAGCTTTGTGAAACTGGGCAATAGGGTGGTGTTCAATTTTGTGCATTTTTAACCCACCCTGTAACTTATTTGTGAATATTTTCTGTTACTATAAAAAGAATGGTTTTTAAGCAATGGCATAAACTTTTTTTTTCCTTATGGACCACCCTGTCTATTTTTGCATATTCTTTTTCTAAGTTAAATTCTTTTTCAAAATATCTATAATACTTGCTACTTTTCTGTTCGAACACTCATTTTATTGCTGATTTTAAAATACTATAGATAGATTTTGTAAATCCATGGTGCCGTGCTTGACAAATAAAACGAAATAAACTAAAAGCTGTTGTAAAACATTTATTGTCATTTTTTTTTAGTAATTTATTGGTTCAATTGATCAACGCAAAATAACAAGAGCTCAAAATATAACATTAAAATTACAGTATTATTACCTATTTTCCTAACTAGTTGTAAAATGTTTTTGCAACTGTTAGGAACATTATTTATTCTACAAGCATGCGGAAAATAGGATTTGTCTTTTTCAGCACTAAAATCAGTGCGGAAAACAGGATATTTTGCACGCTTATAGCAAAAATTATTTACAACATGTGTTCAAATTGAGCACCATTTAAAGCGAGGCATAATTGACTTCACTTCCTGATATTATTAACAGCATTAATTAATTAATTCAAAAGCCCGTCGTACTGCTGCTTCCAACGCTGCTCGAGATTCAGGATGGCGTGAGATCGGGGGATCTTGCCGGTCAATGAACAGGGCCCCGGTTGCCAAGCCAATTAACCCCAAATTGTTAGTTCAGAAATGTCGTAATATGTGCTCCATCTTGTTGAAGGTATGCGATAATAGCAAATAATGATGATTTAATAAATTCTCGTACTATTTCTAGATATCGCGCTACTGTAAGAGTATCCTCAAATATATAGGGGCCGATAAATCTTCCACTAAAAATACTAAAAACTGTATCGGCCTTGATTTTGTGTCTTTACTATAATAAGTGGATTTTCTAAAGTCCAATGGGCCGTACCATATAATCAAAAATCACAGTTTTAACATATAGAATTAGTGGTTATAAAAGAAATCTATGAAAAAACTATGAGGATTTTCTTTATACTACATTTTTATAAAGAAATGAGAATTAGCCGGCCAAATGCTAAATAATATGCCTATATCTTGTGATATAATAGCCACAAAGGATCTGATAATTGATTGTCCTCTTTGTAAATAATCTTAAGTGTTGAATCTCGAATTACTGGATTACTGCTATCGGCCCATATAACAAATAAATAAACGAAACACAAAACAATATTAATTCTGGAAGTTGGAACTGCGTGTGTGAAACTTACTAGTGTTTTTATATTATATATATATATATATATATATATATATATATATATATATATATATATATATATATATATATATATATATATATATATATAGCCATGTTAGTCACTTGCTTGCACAATTTTTGTTGTCTATTCATTTTGGTTTTTTTTGGCATGGTATTTGCTTCCATCCATGTCATCCTTCATTGCTGTAATATAATTCTGACTGTATCACTCCATGTTTTATTAAGTCATCCTCTGCAGTCTAGATTTCCAGATGAGTTTATCCAGTCACGGTTGTCATTTATTCGGTTCAGATGTAAAACTGCTTCAGTTGTTTTTCTATCCTGCTATTAATTGGATTTGCACCATAACTTTCCCTTTCTCGTTTCTGATTCTGTATTTTCTTGTAGCTCCCATGACCCTTCTAAAGTATTTCCTATCCATAAATGTATTATTACCCATACATGAAGTATAGCTTAGAGTAAATCGCTATCGATAGTTCATAGTCATAGTGTGAGTAAATAAGGATGATATATGTTTCAGAGATCAAATACCAGTTACTCTTATTCAGCGGTCCATTTAGTGACCTAAAATAGCAGATAATTTTTCAATTATCTTCGATCTTGATCTAGATCGGAAATAGGTTCGCGATCTGTCCCAACACTGCGTAATGACACATCAAATACATTGTGTTTTTTATTAGAAACATTTATTGGTAATAAATTATAATAGTTTATTTAACATAATATAAAACTACAATTGTCTAAAAGAACTAAAACAATAGCGAAACCATATTATATTTCTAAGCAAAATCTGGATACTTTCGGAGATCCCAATATAATGGTATATAGTAAAGGAACAAAAAGCACATACTTATAACGATTGCTGAAATAATGGACATTCCTATTCCCACCTTAATCATATCTAAGCTGGTCATGTTAATGGGACCGGCAGCTATTGCATTTGGAGGTGTCGATATCGGCAAGCAGAATGCCATTGAGCAGGCAAGTGCGTTTGGAAACATCACATACAGTGGATGAACTCTTGCAATCTATATAAAAAATACAATTATATAAAAAATGTCAGTAATTAAATTACGGTATTAATGTAATAGGTAGTTGCTAGGTGACATTTATGATATGCCCATGTGTCGCTGAGGTAAATACATCTTATGAGAAGAATATTATTCTCTTGAGATAATCAATTATAATACAATGCATAAAAGACGTATATCCGAGTAGCCATTTTGCCAGGCCGTTGTTGATTAAACTGTATCGTTCTATTCGCTCATTGGTCATTTCCGAAAAATAACGCAATAATTTCGACAACTCCTGAATTGAATACACCATAATCTTGATACAATAGAACAGTAAAAATGTAAAATTAAGCACTCTACCGAATCAAAATCGTGTTGAATACTCATACTGAATTTCATTTTATTGTGTCCTGTTTGGAATTATCTCAACTGATACATATGTGAGGTGTGTGTTGCCAGTTATAGTCCAAAAAACAAAAATCATAATAGTCAACTTTTATTGTTCGCCTTCGGATTACGTTTCTTTCTTTTCTGAAAAGATTGTTGATGTTTTGGAGTATATTCATAAGCCTGATGTATATTAATATTAGTTGGTGATTTTAACTTCGATCGTCTAAAATATAATCCAAAATTTAATTCTTTATGTAAAATTTTAGGGTTTTTAACGTTGCGCCTATTGTGGATTGACCAACTCATGTCACAGACAAGTCCCGTACGCATAATTCTAATTTGCACCGATAACTCAAAAAATAATGGGCCGATTTTGATTACATTTAGTGAATACCTTCCTTTTGCAAGTGGCTTGGATAAGTTCGTGAGCCAGGAAAATCCGCTCAGTCCAAATTGACTAAACATTGCTTTGTTTTAATTAATCCGTCCACCATTTCCTCCAGGCTAACAGGCCCCAACTCCTCTTCCGCACCGAAACCCAAATCAGTGCCAAAACAGCCACCAATCACCTCAATTTCCCGGGGTATGAGCTCCTTACTTCCTTTAGATTCCATAATGGAGGCGTGTACGCATACATCCGTAGCAATCTACCCTGCACCAGACTCCCCAATTTAGAAGCTGGAAGAAAATACATACTATGGATAAAACTCTCTCTCAGGGCTGCAACTAAATTCATCTGTTGCATTTACCGGTCACCTTCTGACAACAACTTTGTCCAGCTCTTTGACTACCTTTCTGAAAAAACCGACTATCAGATTTCTGAATATCCTTCCTCCGAGGTCACTATCCTTGGTGACTTCAATGTCCATAATAAGGAATGGCCAGGATCTTCAAAAACCGATCCACAAGGGAGAGCAGCGGAGGCCTTTGCAGTCAGCAATTCTTTAGCCAATATGGTTCAGCAACCTACTTACTTTCCGCGTTTCCCAACACACAGCTCAAATACCTTGGATCTCCTTCTTACTACACAACCTGAATGCTATAAGATATCAGTCACCGCCCCCCTTGGTCGCTCAGACCACGGCATGGTCACTGCTTCCTGCGCAATGCAACCCGAGGTCACACAGTCATCACACCCACGTATCGTTTGGCACTGCAACTCCGCAAACTGGGACGAAATGCGGGATTATTTTTCCTCATTTCCATGGGCGTCTGTCTGCTTCTCTCATCCTGACCCCTCTCCTCTGATATCTCACAAAACGTCACCGAAATTATCCAAGCTGGGATGGAATTATTTATCCCACGTACACAGAAAACCTCTTCAGCCACTCAAAAGCCCTGGTTCTCTAAATCCTGTGACAAGGCCAGACCTGAAAAGGTCAAAGCTCACAAAACGCTTCTACATAATCCCAGTCAAGAAAATCGTCAAGCATTTAACGACGCAAGAAACCGCTATGTCCGCGTTCTTTCTGAGGCAAAAAACTCGTTTAATAACCACATCATAAACAAAGTCCTCTTAAGCTCCAACGGCGGCAAACCCTTCTGGACTCTTGCTAAATCTATTGGGAATAATTTCTGCAAAAACACGTTACCACCTCTTGTCTCAGGGGATTAAATTGTTTCTACCGCCCTGGGCAAGGCTGAACTTTTTGCTTCGTTGTTCGCCGGCAATTCTACTCTCAACCCACCTCCAAATGTTTAACCACCAACAGTCCCCAATGTCGCGCATAAAATGACGGATATTATTTTCAAAACTAAAAAGGTACGAAAGATGCTCTCTTCTCTTAATACCAGGAAAGCCTCTGGCCTTGACGAGATCCCAGCAATTGTTCTCAAAAAATGCGCACCAGAGCTTGCTCCTGTCCTGACTCGTCTGTTTCAGATATCTTATAGTAAAGGCATATTCCCTAGTAACTGGAAAACTGCTCGAATACAACCCATCCCCAAGAAATGATCCAAAGCGCTTCGTAGCAACTACAGGCCTCTTTCTCTCCTTTCACTCGTCTCTAAAGTGATGGAAAAGTATATAAACACCGAATTACTAAAATTTCTTGAAAAACACAGTCTAATCCACGACAGTCAGTATGGATTCCGTCAGCGCAGATCGACTGCCGACCTCCTTTCCTTTGTCACCCATTCTTGGAACAAGTCCATGGAACAACACGGTGAATCCCAGATTGTTGCTCTAGACGTATCCAAAACATTCGACCAGGTCTGGCACGCAGCGCTGCTTAATAAACTTCCGGCCAACGGCCTACCACCAAAACTCTGTATGTGGACAGAAAATTTCCTCTCCAACAGGAGCATATCTGTTGTTGTGGGTGGCCATTCCTCTAAACTGTATCCAATTAATGCAGGAGTTCCTCAAGGTTCAGCTTTAGCCCCTACTTTGTTTCTTCTCCACATCAATGACCTCCTCTCTAGCACATCGAACTCAGTTCACAGCTAGGCGGACGACAGCACCCTCCATTCAAATATACAATATTCTAAGCCTGTCTCTTTAGCCCAATTAGATGAGGATCGCAGACTCATGGAGGGTTCTGTCTCCGTGGATCTCCAAAAAATATTAGACTGGGGAAGTAGAAATATTGTACAATTCAACCCCACCAAAACTAAGTCTTGCTTTCTTTCTCACAAGAGATACACCAGCCCTAGACCCATCACAATGAACAACCAAGTTATTCAAAGTAATGAGTCCTTTTCTCTTGTTGGCATTTCTGTGGATCGAAATCTTAATTGGCACCAACATGTCACATCAATTGCAGAAGCAGCTGCTAAGAAATTAGGTTTCCTCTTCCGGGCTCGCAAATACTTTTCACCAGCTAATCTCTATACCTTATATACTTCACAAATAAGGCCAAACCTCGAATACTGCTCCCACATCTGGGGTGCCGCTGCCGCTTTTACACTCGCTATCCTGGACTCCATTCAAAAGAGAGCTATACGTCTCATCGGTGACCCAACCATCACCCAAAGGCTGCCATCCCTTGCCCACCGACGTGCCGTTGGTGACCTCTCTCTCTTTTATAGATATTTGCACTGGCACTGCTCAGAGGAGCTTTCCTCGATAGTTCCCCCACCTGCTGCCCCCAAGATATCTACTAGGGGAACAGAACGAATGCACCCTTTTACTGTCCAGGGCACCAGACTTAGAGCATCTTGTTATGCCCGCTCTTTTGTCGCGAGGACTTCCAAGTTGTGGAATTCTTTGCCGGCACATGTCTTTCCTTCTCCTCCGAACCTCCAAACCTTCAAGTCCAGAATTAACAAGCTGCCTCTTTCCTCCTTGTCAACACCCACGGTACGATAGTATTTAGGCTGTAAGCCCTCGTGGTGTGTTATTGAAATTAAAAAAAAAAAAATTAGACAGACGGATCCCCCCGGCCGTACCAGTTCTGGGCTGACTTTAATGAATCTAATTTCGACCACGTTAATTACAATGCATGTTTGTAAGAAAAGAAATTCGAGACGAAATTTATCTGCTTCAGGGTTTGTAAAACATCCTTCTTGAGACATTTGATTTCCATAGCCCGTATTAGATTCAAGTTATTTGCCTAAATGTTGCCGAATTTGACGTTTGAAATCGCAACTTTGACGTTTTGAGGAAAACCCTAATTTATTTATTTTAAATGCCTATAACTTTTTTGTCTGTTGACCTATATAGCTAAATTTTGGTAGAACGCTTACCTATACGGATATATAATTTTTTTTCAAAGAAAATACAAAATTTTCCGGGAAAACCTGGGCAGATTTTCCTGGCTAACGAACTTATCCAAGCCACTTGCAAAGGGAATTTATTCACCAAATTTAATCAAAATCGCCCTATTATTTTTTGAGTTATTGGTGTGATACATACACATATATATATATATATATATATATATATATATATATATATATATATATATATATATATATATATATATATATATATATATATATGCTATGGTATTTACTTTAGTACACCTGCAAATATTTATTTTAGAGCTGAGAACATATATCTTAATCATCAGGTTGGGTTCATTATAATTACAGCTAGCTTCTACTATTTAAAATTCATTAATATGTGCTATTTAAATTCATTTATTGATTTTTTCTACTTGATCAAAAATTAATTTCGCTTTGCACAGATGGCTATACAACAATTTTACTGATTAATTATTAACGAAAAACAATACTTCTGGTTAATTACAATCTGTTATACATTCCATTTAATTCATTACACAAATTTTACGGTGTCTAGGTGACACACATTAAATACAAACAGAAACATTTAAAGCATTCATTACATAAACATAAATTGAAAAATCCTATTAAAACATTCAGGTAACATTATAAATTATTACACAATTACCGGTTAAACATTGATATAACATAAGCAATATACATCGACAATTCTACAGAGATCACAGTCTCTTTCTGTTCATTTCAAGCAAATTCTTGCTTATTGAAATTTATTGGCACTCAATCTTTAATTGGTGCTGTTAAAATGGTGAAATTCAAACCGCACTGATCAATTTAGGAAAAGAAAACACTTACTGAAACATTTTCCATTGTATTATATATTGTTTTTCCATTATTACTGTCCATTATTAATTATTATTATTTTTCTAATTTGTCCATGCCATATTTTACTACCCATTTATTGATTATTAATGGATTTAATTTATTAACATGTTGATATATTCCATATTCGTAGCACTCTGGAGGTTTTTTATAATCTCCCTTCGATGCACTCTGGAATCTCTTATGTCAACTTACATAATGATGGCGATGATCACATGCTCTGGTGAAATGATGCCGATGAATTCACTTGATGAAAAAGACCCCGGACACTCCCGGACTGTTGCTTTTATTAACTTTCTTACAGGTGAAAAAACGCTATTGTTCATCAAACCACCTGTGTTTATGCTTTCCGTCAAACCTTTAGTATCTTTCTACGTTTTTTTCTTGCGCGCACATATACCTTAATACTACATAAAGTTTTGTTTTTACAAATGACCTCTGCTCTTTTAATACATCGAGCCTTTAGGTAGCTTGGTCATACCTATTTTTACACACAATAAATCAACAGAATTGCATTTATTAGCTACAATCTCATTCTCCCTACAAAAACTGAAGCATTGTTCTTGGTTTCTTTACGGATATTTCTAGAATATAGTTTTTTCTTTTTTTTTATTACTCGAATGAAACTTAACATCGAGGGTTGCTATATGGGTTACTGACATTCATGTCGGGCGTTGACATCTCATGCTACACTCTTTCGTTGCTACATTAGGGTGTATACATTTATTTTATATATACTAGGATGTATAAATTTCCCGTTTTCCCATTAACATTTCGTAATCTTTTCTATTATTTGCTATCTATAGCAATTCCCCCTTTCTAAAAGTGAGTCTGAATACTGTTTGCTAGTCAGACCATCTTTATTTATTGACTAAAATATTTTGTTCAAAATCGCCTTTTTCGTCATTCCAAAATTTTATTTTATTCTAAATCGACTTTTATGACATTTCAATCATTACAACACTTTATTTTATTTAAAATCGCCTTTCATGACATTCTAATATTAAAACTCTTAAATTTAATTCATAATCGACTTGTATGACACTTCAATAATTAAAACGTTTTATTTTATTCAACACCGCCTTTTATAGCACACCAATTGTTTTTATATATTTCTTTCTTTTGGCAAATCCATTGATTGTTCTATAAGATCTAAATTTATGCCATCCCCTGGTTATTTCGACTTATTCAAACTTCCCTCAGAATTTATTTCAATAAATGACAGTTATTGGTATTTTTATTTGTCATATTTTTATGGGGTATCTTTCCTTTCAATCTTATTTCATCATGCTAAATTATCATATCTTTATACTACCATGGAATCGGACTATGTAATACTTCTCTTATTTATCAACTTCTAATAATTTATCTTTTTTACATAACATATACGGTCCCCCTACTTTTGACTTTTCACATACCCCCTATACATATTTCATTATTACTTGCATCATATTATACTTTCATTATTCATTCTATATACTTTCAATATTCTTTTCAATATTCCATTCACATATATACTTCAATAATTCGGGACCGAACTCCTTGGGATCGCCCATATACTATACTTCATTTTAAATGACCGATATCTTTGTATCGTTAACCATTTTACTTCACATTTTTCATATTTCAATCTTATCGCTACAAGATCTATACAAATTCTTTCCTATCAATCCGAAAAGTTTGGGACATATGTCCTTTCCCCCTTCTACCTTTTTAAATGATTTCAGGACTACTAAATCTCCCCTTTTAAATCTCACCCTTTTTCTAATTCTATGTTGTTCTCTTCTTTTATATTTTTCTGCTTTTCTTCGGATTTTTCTTCTCAGATCTTCTTTAATTTGATCAAATGCATGTTTTTCTTCAGTTATCCATTTTCGAGGTGGTCTAGTTCCTTTCAGGATGAATATTGGGCATTGCTCGGTATTCGTATTGAGATTATTGTTCGTGAATCTTCTATTATTATTATTATTGTTATAATAATTATTATTATTGCTCTGCCGATTTGCTCCGCCATTGTTATTGCCACCGGACCTGTTCCGATTGTCATTCGTATTTGAGCGGTTCGGCTGATAATTCGGATTATTTCCTGTGCGATAATTCTTATTTCTCCTACTTTGTTGGATCCTAGCCAGATAGTTGATCAACTGGTCCATGGTTTGGATATTTTGTATGGCAATATTTTCGGCAATTTGCGCCTCAAAATGCCTAGCTATACACATGATGATTTCTTCCTCTCTCATTTTCGGATCTAGGTATTGTGCTATGTTGTATAAATTTAGGCAGTAGTGACTATAGTTGTCGCCCTGATTACTATCAAATTTACCGAAATACAACCTCTCTCTGAACAAACCTTGACTATGTTCACCCCAGTAAAATTGTAAAAATTTTCGTTCAAAAATCGCGAATTCCGACATTTCGCTTTCTTTGGTGGAAAACCACAACAGCGGGTTTCCCGTTAGTCGGGCCCTTATTATATTTTTCATATCGCTCACACTATGGATCAAATGCAGTTTGTCCTTGATCATTTGCACGAACACTTTGGGATGTAATTTGCCAACGTTCCCAGTGAATCTCATACTCGGGTCATTCCCCATTTGCATGTGGTCCATACTATAGCTTGGCATGACGATTGCTTTGGAAATATGCTGTTTAGTTTCATTTTGGATTTCCTCCTTTATTTTTATTAATTGTTCAGCGGTTTCCTGTTCTACCCTGACCACATTTCGGTCCACCGACTTTACTAACGTTTCGACCTTTTTAATGTCGTACCTCCTCATTGCGGTTTCTTCCCGTACTTTGTCATGGCATACCTGAACTCCCGCGTCCAGCTCCGTCTTGATCGTCTTGTGGCTTACTTGGCATGTTTTTTGTGTGGTTTTTACTTCATCGTCCAGCTGGTGTATTTTTATGAGGAAACTGGTTTCCATAGCTCTTTGTTTTTTGTCTACTTCTGTTAAAATATCCGTTTTGTTTTGTTGTATATTTTCATACAATCTCCTAAAATGTTCATCCGTATGTTTAATATATTCTTTTTGTTGTTTTTCCAACTTGACAATATATTGTTTAATTTCATTTTTGTGTTCTTCCAATTTGTTGTTTTCTTCGAATTTATTATTTATGTCTTTTCTCAATTCGGAACTATTTTGTTGGTTTTCCTTTTTGTCTTCTTCCATTTTCTTGAACAAGACGGCGAATAACTTATCCATTTTTGATTCTTCCCCCTGTCCTTTTACTGTTTGCTCCAGAGGACTTCCTTTGACGCCGCTATTCTGCCCCTTTTCTTTTCCTATTATAAAGGTTTCATCGCCCTGATATTCGGTTTCTTCTTCTTCCTGTGATATGGTCCCTTCTTCCGAACTCGCTTTACGTCCCCTCCATTCCGTGAACTGTTTAGGTTTTTGTGGTTCTGGCTTTGCCATTTTCTCTGGATCTTCAGGTACGCTGATTATAGGTTCTTTAGATTCTGGCCCAATTGGTTTATCACTTTCTAACTGTTTTTCCCCGGACATGTTCAAGCTTGATTTATTTAATTTCCTTGTGAATTTAAAATTTAATTGTCCCCCTTTCTAAGCTTTGACCCTTTAATTAATAATTTTGCTGCAATGTTATATTATACAGAATATTTAACTTACAGTCCTGTATTATCCTTACTTTATTATTTAAATATAACGGGGAAGAAATGCGAAGAAAGCTTTCATTAATTAACCCTTTCAAATACACCACCTATATTTATTTTTCACAAAACAATTTGTTATATGTGCAATTTACTGTTTCATATTAAAATATCATACGGTATTAGAATTTTTGCTAATTTTCATTAAATTGGTTGAACTGATTTATTTTAACTTTACTGTATTTAAATGAGGCGTGCTAATTTATTTAAAATTGATTTACTTCTAAATCCCTTATGTTAAAATTCTATTACGTTTTTATGAAAATTTGCTTTATTTTAACGTAATTAAAATTTTATTAAAATTTAACAGAAACCCTGTATTTGTGCCAATCATGTGCTATATTGCGAACAAATGTTTATTTTATTAAAATTTTTCTATGAAATTACATTTATTTTTGGCACAAAATTTTTTTTAATGCACCGCTGTTGAGAGCCAAATTTGCTATGGTATTTACTTTAGTATACCTGCAAATATTTATTTTAAAGCTGAGAACATATATCTTAATCATCAGGTTGGGTTCATTATAATTACAGCTAGCTTCTACTATTTAAAATTCATTAATATGTGCTATTTAAATTCATTTATTGATTTTTTTTACTTAATCAAAAATTAATTTCGCTTTGCACAGATGGCTATACAACAATTTTACTGATTAATTATTAACGGAAAACAATACTTCTGGTTAATTACAATCTGTTATACATTCCATTTAATTCATTACACAAATTTTACGGTGTGTAGGTGACACACATTAAATACAAACAGAAACATTTAAAGCATTCATTACATATACATAAATTGAAAAATCCTATTAAAACATTCAGGTAACATTATAAATAATTACACAATTACCGGTTAAACATTGATATAACATAAGCAATATACATCGACAATTCTACAGAGATCACAGTCTCTTTCTGTTCATTTCAAGCAAATGTTTGCTTATTGAAATTTATTGGCACTCAATCTTTAATTGGTGCTGTTAAAATGGTGAAATTCAAACCGCACTGATCAATTTAGGAAAAGAAAACACTTACTGAAACATTTTCCATTGGATTATACATTGTTTTTCCATTATTACTGTCCATTATTAATTATTATTATTTTTCTAATTTGTCCATGCCATATTTTACTGCCCATTTATTGATTATTAATGGATTTAATTTATTAACATGTTGATATATTCCATATTCGTAGCACTCTGGAGGCTTTTTATAATCTCCCTTCGATGCACTCTGGAATCTCTTATGTCAACTTACATAATGATGGCGATGATCACATGATCTGGTGAAATGATGCCGATGAATTCACTTGATGAAAAAGACCCCGGACGCTCCCGGACTGTTGCTTTTATTAACTTTCTTACAGGTGAAAAAACGCTATTGTTCATCAAACCACCTGTGTTTGAGCTTTCCGTCAAACATTTAGTGTCTTTCTACGTTTTTTTCTTGCGCGCACATATACCTTAATACTACATAAAGTTTTGTTTTTACAAATGACCTCTGCTCTTTTAATACATCGAGCCTTTAGGTAGCTTGGTCATACCTATTTTTACACACAATAAATCAACAGAATTGCATTTATTAGCTACAATCTCATTCTCCCTACAAAAACTGAAGCATTGTTCTTGGTTTCTTTACGGATATTTCTAGAATATAGTTTTTTCTTTTTTTTTATTACTCGAATGAAACTTAACATCGAGGGTTGCTACATGGGTCACTGACATTCATGTCGGGCGTTGACATCTCATGCTACACTCTTTCGTTGCTACATTAGGGTGTATACATTTATTTTATATATACTAGGATGTATAAATTTCCCGTTTTCCCATTAAAATTTCGTAATCTTTTCTATTATTTGCTATCTATAGCAATATAAACATATAAAAATTGTAACTGACCCCGGATATGTGTTCTGGGGGGCCTAATCAGCGCTCATTTGAAGAAATTTTTTCAAAATTCAAAAGTCGGGATATCCTCAAGAGTGAATTTTTTTTAAAGATAATTCACTAAAAGTCAATAAATGAATGCTAATAGTCATATAAGTTGTAAATGGTGAGTGATACAAAAAAAAATTAACAAAAAAGATGAAAAATGCAATTATCTACAATAAAGGTCATTACCATTTTTGGTCTAAAGCTGACGGTTACCGAGATATAGGTCGAAACGGTTTTTCTCAAAATGGCGGCACTTCCGCCCTCCTAATTTGTAAGAATTTTGTGTTTTTACATTCAGTACGTCATTCTGAACCTATCTATCAAAAAAATAACTCCTGTAGTTTAATGCAGATGATGGAAAGTTTTGCAGATATAAATGAACAACCAATTGTGTAGAAATAGTTAAGAAAACCATCCTAATGACAATCATGAAAACATGGGACAACGGTTTAACCAGAGACGATGCGGGCCATTAAATGGACAGGCAAACACAGCACATGAAAATTCTCCTGATGAAAATTTTTAGAGGGCAGCACACGATTACAAAATAATATTATTAGTATAATATATAATATATATATATATATATATATATATATATATATATATATATATATATATATATATATATAATAATTAGTAACCCAAAGGAATTCATAAATTTAAAAGAACGGAAAAGCAGGCGTAAATCAATAAATGGCCAGAGGCAACAAGATGGCATTAGAGAAATGATAATAAACAGGGGTAGTACCGAAAAAGGAATATAAAAGAAATCGAAAATGAAAGCAACAGTCAGGGAATGAGAAAACGGGGTGAGATTTACAACACAATTAAAAAAGCGAAAAGAGGTTAATTTAGTTTTGTAGATGCAAATTTAACTAATAATAAGCCAATGAAAATTTTAATTGATACAGGTTCAGACGCCTCATTAGTGAATAAAAATATTGTGAAAAAATATAAGTTATATATATATATATATATATATATATATATATATATATATATATATATATATATATATATATATATATATATATATATATTGCTATGGTCTGGCTTTTTAATTAATGATTTGTTAATTACTAATTAGATGCTGATATTAAATTAATTACTTCTAATCATAAATCTAATTCCTAATATATCTTTATATTAATAATTTATACCGTTGGACGCCAGGCAACTCACTGTTTGCCAATATCATTATCTAATATACTTTTAATAAGCCAAAACCTGCAAATATTACCCCGTCAATTAGAAGATAATTTATTTTTCTCACTTACCGACTTAATTACTTCTAATTTCCATTTGCTCAGCCCTCTCAGGATTTTAAGGATTCAACTTGTTGTTTTTTTTTTTGGTAATTCTTTTGTATAATTGGTCTTTGCTAATTACTTGGTCTTTTTCTATTTTAATTATGCATTACCACTTCTATTATGAAGGCCAAATAGGAGATTTAAATGAAAATCTAATTACACAAAGTTAGGCATCTTTAATGGTGATTACCCATTGAAATTAAAATTCACAAATATTAAATAACAAATTAAGGGACAAATTAGTTGCATAATATACCATAATAGGTTATAAATTCAGTATCAAATCACTTACATTGTTAGAACCAGAGATTTGGCTTGTTAATTATCGGTCACCTTACACATTCCTGTACACCATGTCCACAAAGATGGTATTTGGATTCTTTGATTGCATTGTTAGAACCAGAGATTTGGCTTGTTAATTATCGGTCACCTTACACATTCCTGTACACCATGTCCACAAAGATGGTATTTGGATTCTTTGATTGCATTGTTAGAACCAGAGATTTGGCTTGTTAATTATCGGTCACCTTACACATTCCTGTACACCATGTCCACAAAGATGGTATTTGGATTCTTTGATTGCCTACAACACTTAATTGCAGCATGGAACTGTTTTTTTTTCTTTCTAATAAGCTACTCTTTTATGAAATTCTGTTGTTTTGGTTGATTAGCTTTAACTGTTTTATTTATTTTCAGTCATTATCTTCTTGCTTAACTACCCCTGGCAACTATATTATTACTACTGCCTGTGGACCAGGCACCTTCTACCTGTTCACTCCTCAACGTTCTCCAGCTGAATACTAATTTTACTGCCTCTCCGAGCAGCCCTCGCCTTATCGGCTGTTTTTCCTTCGACCTGGCCAACCGGTTCTTCCTCACCATAAATCTCACCACAAGTGTCTCTTATCACTTGATAGCAAGCCATACAAAAATTGTTTGTTTCACTTTATCTTGATTTTTTATTTCACGATATCTACTGCATTATCAATATATTTTACTTTAACTTAATACTCATTCTTTTAAAATAACAACATAAAACCTCTTTAGATTTCCATTTAAATTATATTCCTTTAGTTCTATTGCACTAATAAAATAACTTGACCATTATTTCTTAATATTATTATTCTAATTTCTATCCTATGTCTATACATAGCAATATATATATATATATATATATATATATATATATATATATATATATATATATATATATATATATATATATATATATATATATATATATATATATATATAGTATAGTATAGTATACCAAAAGCATATAAATTTGATACTATTGATATTTAATTTTCTTTAAAAACAAAATTTCATAAATACATTCAGAGCCAGTAAAGGCAGATAAAAGTTTAAAACAGGGTATTACACAGATATACAGGTCCATTACCAGAAGTTTCTGAAAAAATGGATGACGCTCATACGGGAAACACGAAAAGAATCAGTAAGTGAAAACGGGTGGGTCAGTTATAAAAATATTACATACTAATTTCTCCTTTTTTATATAAACAGTTATTAAGATAAATATAATATAATAAATCAATATTTTACTTAATACAAATTAGTAATAATAAAATAAACGGACTATAATCCATTGGCGCACGACGTTTGGGCATTAAAAACCAGTAGGTATAGATGGGGGGTTCTGGAACCACCACCCACCACCCACCACCCGGGTGGAAGGTGGTGGAGCCACTGACCTGACTCAACCGTCCTCGAGCTAACCCGAGCATAGGGTGGTGGAGCCACCGACCAGACCCGAGTAGTTCCACCACCTGACGTCGTATTTAACCCGAACAAGTAGCGAACTAACCTGAGATGACGTAATCAAATTCAAAAGCCAGCTAACCTGTATTATGCAAACGAGGAGTAACCATTTAAAATGACATGCGTAATAAGAATTTAATTATTAGCAATAAAATATAAACCACTTATCTAACCTGAAAAGTATATGAAAATTCGCTAACATAACGCATTTGCTGCGTTTAGCTTATTTATGTAAAAATTAGTAGACCAACTCACCTATCCAAATATAACAATATCATCTGGCTCCTGGGAGTGGGACTATTTTATTTCAACACTAACAAAAGCAGCTAAAGAATACTTTACCAAAGGTAATACGATTGAACCTGAAAATATTGGTGTATGTACTGTCAAACCTATTAAAATTTTAGACAGTAAAGGTATATCAATCTCAGATGATTCTACTACCTTTTATTTAACCGAAGATGCAGTTCAACAACTACTAGATCTGGTTGAAATCATCAACGAAAAGGTGAAGTTTCTAACTAATTTTAACTTTGATATTCGGCTTAGCGATTTCCTCTATTGTGTCGCTGATGTTCTCAAATGTGTTAATAAGATGGATCTACCGTGTGATAATGAAATGGTAAAGCTTATAAATATTATGTTGAAAGATCAGGACCCATAATTCCGAGTTTGCATGTTAGAGTGTTTACACTTTGCAGAGAAACAAATACTTAAGCGTTTTAAAGAAATACACACGATATACAATGGGCCATTTTAAAGCAAGTTTTATCATCCTGACAGCACTATGTCAAAATGTATTTTATATCTACAAACCACCAAATGTGAAAGAAGTGCGAATCTGTTTCGACGGCGACGGCTGCATGAAATGGTCTGGACTTCCAAGAACACATCTACACAACGATGAGGTGATTGAAGTTTCAACATATAACATGTCCAAAATTAAGAGTGATATGGTGCGCTATAAACTTATGTTCTTGTTTGATAATGGTACCCGTAATGAGACATCTGATTGGAGAACTCTCATATTAACCGATTCTTATCTGTTCACTTCAAATTATATTTCTATGTTTATGTCAACTGGTTTTCTTATATGTCTTGCTATATTTATGCTGATGTACTTTTGTTTTAAATATAACACTATACTTAAAGGTATCTATCGTAAACATTTTTGTTAATAAAGATATATAAGCTGAAGATTTGTGTTTTTGTTCATTAGTTAAGCACCTATAGTTAAGATGAGATACTGTGAATCGTGCTCGTTACAAGTGAAAAAGAGTGCTTTCTCTGGGCAATTATGTAGTGAAATTCATAAATCAAAAGTATGTGAACCATGGCAAGTTGAACAAGTGCAGATGTTAACTCAAGCTTTTAAAAACAGAATGGCTACATATCGTATATACGAAAAAGGTATTGATATTAAGCAGTTTATGGAAACAATAAGACATAAAGTGTTTCATCTGATGGAAGCTGCTTTAGCTAAGCATAATGAAATTAAAATGAATTTAGAATTGTTTGGTTTGTATGTACTCCAAAGTCGAAATAAAAAAGAAATGAAGTCATTTAATACTAAAAATAAAAATGTTACAGTGTCAACTAATTTTGAAATTATATATCAAGAATTCGTCGACGAAATTTACACAAAAGCTTTGGAGTTTGCAGAAGCTGAAAGCGGATGGATGTTGGAACAGCTAATGTGGTTGGAAATAAATATTAATAAATACAGCTTCAAACGATAGTGGTATCAACATCTATAAATTGTTCACTACACACTGTTAAACTCATTCAAAATTTAGTTGTCGTAGAGGTAAGACGTGCTTCAGTTAACTCTAACGTATCCAAGTGCTCAGTAGTGTTTAAAATGGCTACATTAAGCGATGTGTGTTACCAGAAAATCAAAGATAACTTCTGGTATGGTTTATTTGGAGACTTTTAACTAATTATCGATAAGAACACTGGTTATTTTAATGCGACTAAACTATGTAAAAATGGTGAGAAAAAAATGTATTATTGGTTGGAAAATAAGAAAACTAAAGAGTTGATTGCCTATTACAACGGTCAGCTAAAGAAACAGTTAGGTAGCCGAAATATCGATACCCTAAATATTTCAACCGAAGGAGCCCACTTAGAGTCATCTCCCGGGGCTCGGAATACCGATGCCCTAGAAGTGGCAGAAGCAACATCTCAATTAACATTAACAACCGCTACATACTTGGTGAACTTTGGTGGAAGACAAGCTGAAAACAACTTGGTATCTGGTACATATGTCTGCAAAGATTTAATATTAAATTTGGCTTGTTGGATATCCCATCGTTTCTATGAAAAGTGCAACCAAATTATTTTTGATTTTTTCGTAAGTGAATTTAATCAAAAATACAAGGATAACCTCAAAGAAATTGAAGTGAAATAATGGAGATAGATGATGAAGTGCAGCGTATGCGAGAAACAGATGCTAAAATCACAGAACATCTTGAAGATATATCTCCAAAACCAAGCAACCCTGGAAAACTTTGTGTTTTTGGTTTACTTTCAAGAAATGAGAAGGATGCTACCTATCCATATCATGCTGTAAGGACTCAGAAGAAAAGTTTTAAAAGAGCTGTCAAGAACTTTAAAAATAAACACCCTGATTCCGAAGTAGTTTTAAACATGTTGTATGATCCAAATTCTGTAAATCTCTTTAACAGAATAAAGACCGAAGTCGAATACCTCAAGGCGAAGAGAAACGATGTACATATAGCAGATGTACCGCAGGAGAAGTTTATTCAGGATATTATTGATTTACGACATAAATTGTAATTGTTCACTTGGCTTAATTGTATGTAACCAGATGAAAAAATTAAATAACATTATTTTTACTAAAGACTTTTATTTTATTCTAAGTACATTAAATATATAAGCTTATTTAACATCATCTGAATTTATCCAAGAATTATGAGATTTATCAAAACCCAGCCATTTTACATAGAGCTGCTTGCCTTTCTTCCTCAAGATGCGTTCAACCAGATAGATGTCTGTTTGTTTAGTCGTTTGTAATTCTTCCTCGTAAAACCCTCCACTGATTGGTTTCCCCTGCATATCTTCAAGAAAGTATGTTACTGGATTTGTGAAATGAATACTAACAATCTTGAATAATTCTGTTGACCAGCGAAGTGTATACCCCTTTTCAAATTGAGCTTTTGCTTTACTTATACGTACAACATCACCCACTTTAAATTTATTTTTGTTAAACACTTTGAGATTTGAGTAAACTTGTTTCAGAATAGCTCCTTCATTTTTCTTGTTAATATCTTGAGGTTTTACACCAGTTGTTCGATGAACAGTAGCGTTGTAAGCAGCAGTGACGTCAGGTAGTGTATTAATCCACTTGTAGGAACCAATCAAGTTGAAATTTTTATAGATCTTCTCTTTCAAGGTACGTATGACTCTTTCCACCATTGCAGCCTTCTTCACACTATAAGTGCTGTAGTGATTGATGTTATATTTTTTCATTAAGGCGTTAAATTTTGAGTTATAGAACTCGCGGCCAACGTAAATGCCCAGAGAAAGCACTCTTTTTCACTTGTAACGAGCACGATTCACAGTATCTCATCTTAACTATAGGTGCTTAACTAATGAATAAAAACACAAATCTTCAGCTTATATATCTTTATTAACAAAAATGTTTACGATAGATAACTTTAAGTATAGTGTTATATTTAAAACAAAAGTACATCAGCATAAATATAGCAAGACATATAAGAAAACCAGTTGACATAAACATAGAAATATAATTTGAAGTGAACAGATAAGAATCGGTTAATATGAGAGTTCTCCAATCAGATGTCTCATTACGGGTACCATTATCAAACAAGAACATAAGTTTATAGCGCACCATATCACTCTTAATTTTGAACATGTTATATGTTGAAACTTCAATCACCTCATCGTTGTGTAGATGTGTTCTTGGAAGTCCAGACCATTTCATGCAGCCGTCGCCGTCGAAACAGATTCGCACTTCTTTCACATTTGGTGGTTTGTAGATATAAAATACATTTTGACATAGTGCTGTCAGGATGATAAAACTTGCTTTAAAATGGCCCATTGTATATCGTGTGTATTTCTTTAAAACGCTTAAGTATTTGTTTCTCTGCAAAGTGTAAACACTCTAACATGCAAACTCGGAATGATGGGTCCTGATCTTTCAACATAATATTTATAAGCTTTACCATTTCATTATCACACGGTAGCTCCTTCTTATTAACACATTTGAGAACATCAGCGACACAATAGAGGAAATCGCTAAGCCGAATATCAAAGTTAAAATTAGTTAGAAACTTCACCTTTTCGTTGATGATTTCAACCAGATCTAGTAGTTGTTGAACTGCATCTTCGGTTAAATAAAAAGTAGTAGAATCATCTGAGATTGATATACCTTTACTGTCTAAAATTTTAATAGGTTTGACAGTACATACACCAATATTTTCAGGTTCAATCGTATTACCTTTGGTAAAGTATTCTTTAGCTGCTTTTGTTAGTGTTGAAATAAAATAGTCCCACTCTCAGGAGCCAGATGAGATTGTTATATTTGGATAGGTGAGTTGGTCTACTAATTTTTACATAAATAAGCTAAACGCAGCAAATGCGTTATGTTAGCGAATTTTCATATACTTTTCAGGTTAGATAAGTGGTTTATATTTTATTGCTAATAATTTAATTCTTATTACGCATGTCATTTTAAATGGTGACTCCTCGTTTGCATAATACAGGTTAGCTGGCTTTTGAATTTGATTACGTCATCTCAGGTTAGTTAGCTACTTGTTCGGGTTAAATACGACGTCAGGTGGTGGAACTACTCGGGTCTGGTCGGTGGCTCCACCACCCTATGCTCGGGTTAGCTCGAGGACGGTTGAGTCAGGTCAGTGGCTCCACCACCTTCCACCCGGGTGGTGGGTGGTGGGTGGTGGTTCCAGAACCCCCCATCTATACCTACTAAAACCCATATATACAATGAGAATATATATATATATATATATATATATATATATATATATATATATATATATATATATATATATATACATATATATATATATATATATATATATATATATATATATATATATATATATATATATGTATATATATATATATATATATATATATATATATATATATATATATATATATATATATATACAGAACTGGTAGGAAGTAGCGGTCGTTATTGTTAGGTTCCAAAATTTAAAGTCTCAATAAGGGCTATCGACCTTAAATCTATATGGGCATCAAAACAAAAGTTCTTTGCTAAAACATGCTCTTTATTTCGCACCTTCTTTGGTGCTTCCTCAGTAGTCGAAAGCTGAACAAAGTAAAAGAAGCAGCCAGCAAGGGAACACAACAAGTGAGTGAGACATCTCGCTGGTTTCTTATACTTCTGATACACACATAACACAGGACACAACAGGACAACAATATAAAACCTCGATTACATGGTAACATTATTAAACCATGGGTAAAATTTCAGAGAAATATCTCACCCAACATGTGGTTCTTGATCGTACTGAGGTTTCCAATCAATTACGGATTTATTTTAATGTTTATTTTGTACGAAATAGCAGTTTAATTGAAACTCTTGTCTAAAAGACAATATCTTATTTTTTGAGATGTTGTGTTGTAAACATAACTGCAGAACAGATATGTGTTTGATGAAAAAAAGGTTATTTATACTTAAAACAAGAACTCAATAAATAACTTCACCTAAAGATCTGTTTAGAATACCAGTGGAGCTGTTTGTAGTGTATTAATGTGCAAAAATAATTCTAAAAAGGCAATAAAAATGGAGATAAACTTTCTTTTCTCTTCCAAAATGTGTTGAAATGGAAGTATTAGATAGGTTTGCAGATATGCTGACGGAGGGTGTTTATTTAAACAATCAGAAATGGGCTCAAAACCCCCTTGGATACATATATCACATGAAACAGTTCCTGCAAACATTCCCCAAGTACCAGAAGTGAATAGGGGTGCTTGGCGGGGAAGAAGACAAAAAGGAAGTTTAAACGAAAATTGCGAACAAAACAGCTTAGCCGTACCTACCTAACCTGCCTTTATCCCATTTTGCAGCTAGACCTCCTTAGATTCTTGTTTATCTAGCACACATCCAGGAGAATTTTATCGGATCAGAACATGTGCTGGCGATATCCTGATGCACAGCAAAACTCATCTTAAGGACCTGGACAGATAGGACAATTTAGCAATGTCAAGGCCTTCATAAGTGGCCTTTCTGAGTCAAGGGCTAAAAAACTTCTAGAGCGAAACAGACAACAACTGAAAACTCTGATCGGCCTGTATAAAAGACACTGCCGCTTGCGTCACCACATGCACCGAATTGGTGTCGGTCAAGAGACCGAGTGCCGACTGTGTATGGAGAGTAACGGAACAGCAAAGCATGTGCTATATTCCTGCGACACCTGCTCTTTGGCAAGACCTAACTTGCACCAAATGATTTGTATCAACTTTCGCCCACAAAAATTGTCGACCTATGTAGGAGGCTGGATTTGTTGGGTGAAATATAAGACAATTAGGCGTGAGCCATAGTAGGCCTTAAGGTCGCAGTGAAGGGCCAGTTATGGCTCACTCACAATATAACCTAACCTAACCCATCCCGCACAGATCAGGTCCTCTAATTTTCTTGGGGGCACCGTGTTTGAGGAAGGGCTCGACCTGCAGGGAAATCGGAAATCGGGGCTGGTGTTTTGTCCCGGGGGTTTTTCTTCCCCTATTGCATGCACACAACCACCCTAAATGCATAAACCACTTGGGAACAATCCCCAAAAAAGTTACTGGATCTAAGGTGCGGGGTAAACATGATTTTAAGGAGGTGTAGCTGCAAAATGGAATAAAGGCAGCTTATATAGATCGAGCTAAGCTATTTTCGTAACACTTTTCAAGCTAAACCGACTAACTGTATTCATTAATTTGAAATCAGTTAATATCCTACAACTTAATACTTTATGTTACTACGTGGAAAGGTCTTAATTTTAACTTATTAAATATTTAATTTTGTTATAAGTTCAAAATAGCATAGCTTTAAAAAGTCTGGACGCAGCAAGTACGTTATGGTAGTGAATTTTCATTAAAATGTTTTAAATAGCAAATATGTACTTTTTTTAAAGAAAGCAGGCATCAAATTTGGTTAACCTATATAGTAAAAACAATGTACAATATTTCATCAAAATAACTTTATTGTTTGAAAATGTACAAAAATTTTTCGAAAACAAACTTAAAATGTTCCCGAAAAACTAGTTTCCTGGCCAATGAACCTTATTGGGTTATAGCAAATTGACGCATTTCAATTTGAAGCATTTAATAATAATTATCTACTATAACGCACTTGCTGTGTCCCCAATTTCTTTTCTTACAAACATGCATTATAATTTCGTGGTCGAAATTCGATTCATTAAAGGTTAGCTCAGAACCGACACGGACCGGCCGAATTCGACTATCTAATTAAAACAAAGCATTGTTTAATCTATTTGAACTGAGCCGATTTTCCTGGCTGATGAACTTGTGAAAGGAAGGTACTCACCAACTTTTATCAACATCGGCCCGTTATTTTTTGAGTTATCGGTGTGGCACATAAATAAATAAATATATATATATATATATATATATATATATATATATATATATATATATATATATATATATATATATATATATATATATATATATATATATATATATAAGAACCTCGGTGGTTCAGTGGTAGGAACGTGTGCCTCTGAACCGAAGGGTACTGGGTTCGATCCCAGGGTACTCCTTTCACTTTTTCAGTACAAACTGTAATATTAACATCAACCGAGGTTCTGGCATTGTATTTGAGCAAGTTGAATGTCTGTACGTTCCGCCCTTCGGAGGGGGCGTAAAGCCGTCGGTCCCGTGTCCATACGATGTTGGGCACGTTAAAGATCCCTACCCTCTTTACAGAAAGTCAGGGATTCGGCAAAATTTCCAGGATAGTGAGGTGAAACTTCTCCCTGGCGTCGGTGATTGGCCATAGTCGCGGAAATATATATATATATATATATATATATATATATATATATATATATATATATATATATATATATATATATATATATATATATATATATATATATATATATATATATATATATATATATATATATATATATATATATATATATATATGAACACATAAAGTCTGAAACCGGCCTCGGATTTGGGTTCCAGGGGTTCTAAATCGCGCTCATTTGACGAAATTTTTCAAAATTCGAAAGTCGAGATTTCATTAGTGAATTTTTTTAAAGAAAATTCACTAAAAGACGAACATAAAAATCCCGACGGATTTGAACATTCTATGCACTATTATTCCGCTAGATTTAAATTTTTAATACCTGTGACGTATTCTTGCTCCACTCTCTGATGTCGAGAGTTACCAGATAACCTATATAATCTATAGACATTGGGTAGCCGCATTACCATATATCTCTAGTTAGTGGGCGAGTTCATCAGGCTCCAGCAGCTGCCAGCAATTTAATTGTATGTCCAAAAATGTCAACATTTTGTGACATAACAATGCAGCTGCTGGCGCCCGGTGAACTCGCCCATTGTATCATGCTAATATCTAATGTTTCTTATACAGTCAAATGTCAAAAGTCTTACCCGTCGTTGTCTAAGAGACAAAACTGACTACATTTTAGTTGGTTGTCGGCCTACCTGTCTAATTATGTATCCGTGGTGGACACTTGGGATAGGCGGGAGATGCCGCGCACCTATTATTTTTAAGTTCCCGCACCCATAATAATACAAAAAGGTTATTGCTCACCTGTGCTATGCTAGAGTATATTGGCATGAGTATATTAGCAACAGCCACATTACTAGATATGATCTGAGTAACAATGGTGGTAAAGAAGACCATTATAACGAGAATTAATACAGGATCTAACTTCTTTAAAAAATCGAGCCACTGTGCAACCATGTCTCCCATACCAGTGGCTCTCGCAGCATCTGAGAGCGCTAAACCTCCACCAATAAGAAACGTCAACCCCCAAGGCATCTTGTTGTTGAGTACTGTCCAAGTGGTCAGGCCAGTTGAATAACTTGTTGGCTTGTCTTCTTCATTTTTCTTAAAAAACTTAACGAATGTTGGTTTAGAGGGTATGGCAAACATCAACATTAATACGAAAATAGCGGCTGCTGAGTCTTGTACCTACAAATAAAACAAATTGTTAACCACAATTTATTTAACCTCTCTTCAAGTTCTAACAACTTTTTGGCATTATTATGCTGACATGTACTTTTAGCGAATTTACGTTACAAATTTTTTTTTCTGATCGCTATATATATATATATATATATATATATATATATATATATATATATATATATATATATATATATATATATATATATATATATATATATATATATATGTATATATTTGTGTGTGTGTGTGTGTGTGAAATTGTGCTCTTACCTGCACAATTGGCTACCAGAGAAACTAACGTTTTTCTGACAAACCTTTTTTGTTATGATTCTAAGAGGCCATCTTAGAGTGTCGAAACGCATCGGGAAGTATTTTTTCAATAAATTTGTTGTCTAGAGAGAAGCTTTTCATTCAATGTTTAGTTGTTACATCGTTATTATGTCCGTCTAGCCCATAATAATTACAGTGTTCCCCTATTCCACTCATTTATCCACCCATCTTCAAACATGGTCCTTCGGCGAAGTAACCAGCGCCGTTGGTGATACAGTGAGCACTAAAATTCCTTAATTCAAATGCATTATCCTTACTAAAAATCATTTAATCCATCCAAGTCTCCAAATATCCCTTTTTACGTTTTTAGTTACAATAAAAAGAGAAGTAAAAGGCTTATACAGGGTCACATCAACTAAATAAGGACAAGACCGTCCTCAAATCAAGCAAATATCGAGTAAATACGGTCAGAAGCGCCCAAAAATCAAGCGAAAAGGCATATACAAGGTTAAACCAAATAAATAAGGACACAAGGGTCCCGAAAAACA
>OZ023262.1:143117276-143236002 GCA_964006375.1 Tillus elongatus
ATATACAATATTATTTAAATATTTCTATATTTTTGTTCAAATTAATTTATCTATACCCTCTACAACAATTTATCAAATTGAATTTAATGGAGAGCTCTCTTTATATGAATGTTATTAAATTTAATTACAACAATTGAACTTACATAAATTTTATACAGTTGACATTTTTCAAGAAAACTATTTATTATTGTAAGGTTCGCTGTCTGTTATTTGCGCTCTTTCTGCTACTCCTTGTTTGACATAGAACCATTTACATTTATCATGCTTGACTATGATATTTTTATATTTTTATTACGGGTTTTAATTTGGCTCTGGCTATAATCTTGAATCAATCTTCTCCATAAAAACGGAATTCGTTCGTATCTATGGAGTTCTCGTCTCCATGACAACGACGAGGTATGTACATTCCATTTAAATATTACGCTTATATTTTATATCATTTTTAGTTAAACTTCACTTAATACATGTTTTACAATGGTCTTTGACCTTTAGCATACATTTTGTCTATTGATTTATTTAAAATACCTGAAATTATAATATTTTCTGAGGACTGATAGGTACTATATAGCGTCCTTACTTGCCGAAGCTAAATTTTCAAGGGCGTTTATCAATTTCTTTCATCTGAGATATCAAATATTTTATTTCAAAGCATTCTGTTTTGTTGAATTCCTTGTTTTTTTGAATGTCAGAGACCGCTTAGAGTCATTGCTCGGGCATTTAAGTCGGTCCGATCTGTTATATTCTGACTTTCATATCAAATTTTATAAATATTTAAAAAGTTTCAACTTTATATGCAAATTTTTACGTCTTTAGCATATTACACCTTCAAACTACAAAGCTGTTGTGAAAAGCTATAACTACTGATGAGCTGTATGCTGCTAATTATATATTTATTACAGTTGGATTAAGTTTTACCTGATTGTTTTAAAAACTTCAATACTTAAATGCTTTGAAAACTTATTACATTTTATAAATTTTAAAAGAAATTATTATATCTACTGGTTTTAAATGCCTAAAATTACACAGAACATTAATTTATCTTGCTTTTAGTAGTTGTTTTATAGCTATGACCTCTTTTATAAGCTTTGTGTGATATATTTATCGCACATCAAATTTTGTTTACATCTGACCTTCTAACAAGATTATTAACAGAAACTTGAATTAGAACTTAACTAGACAAACATTCTGATTACTTTTGCAGCTCAAAACACTGTATATTTCATTAACACTTTATTTGTGATAAAATTTGTGCAAGGTCTTTACCTTTGGACTTTGAAAGTATATATATATATATATATATATATATATATATATATATATATATATATATATATATATATATATATATATATATATATATATATATATATATATATATATATATATATATATATATATATATATATATATATATGACGTTGACCTAGTTCTTTTGCACTTTCACTTTACTGTTAAAATCAAATTAAAAGTTTATAACTTGCTTATATTTATGATTGCAATATTGATCGTTATTATTTATTTGACAAACCCCCTTTTCACATTTGAATGACAGTTGATCGCTAATTGTTCTTGTATCAAAATCTGCTCTTAGCATTTTTACTTGATATTTCCTTTTAGACTTTATTTCTACAATACTTTGTTTTTTAATTATCTTTTTCTTTTGTGTTCAGACATCTCCATCTGTTTGGATGGAAGATCATCTCAATGTTCGATACGATCTTTTATATTATTTTTACTTTTACATTCCTTTTGAATGTTAGCTTGTGTAATTTAGATGGATGTATGTGTATTGTGAGTGAATATTATCGTTTTAGTCTGTTTACCTCTCCCCAATATAAATAACATCATTTGACTCTTGATTTAAACATGGTGGTTTTGATTTTTTGGTACTACTATTGCCTAAATTTTTATTTCTACTTTTCAGATTTTTCAAAACTCCATTGGCAATGCTCATACTCAGTATTGTTCTGTGGGCACCTTTCGCTGGATTTAGTATCACTCAAGCCACTACCTGCCT
This sequence comes from Tillus elongatus, assembly GCA_964006375.1. Lineage (NCBI taxonomy): Eukaryota > Metazoa > Arthropoda > Insecta > Coleoptera > Cleridae > Tillus > Tillus elongatus. The sequence continues at coordinate 143,119,294 of OZ023262.1, forward strand.
ATTTGCAGTGCTTATACTTTGGTTGTATAATGCCCTAATTAATTCAAAATATGTTTCCAATTTCTCAATCTAAAGGTTTATTATGGATACGTCAATGCTGTATGGATGTGCACTCAAAACTTTTAGCTTTAACTAGATATATCGTTAGTATAGTTTATAGTTCTTAAGTTTTTCTTTTCAGGATTAATATTTTTAAATATTAATACAATATATAAACCTATAAAAATTGAAACTGACCCCGGATATGAGTTCTAGGGGTCCTAGTTTGCGCTCATTTGAAGACATTTTTCAAAACTCAAAAGTCGAGATCTTCTCATTAGTGATTTTTTTAAAAGAAAATTCTCAAAAATAGTTTCTCTGGAGTTTTTATAGTCGTATTTGTACACATTGGTACTATATAGTATTTATTTTAGCTTTATTTTCCATATTATCAAATAAAATCACGTGCGGAATCCAAGTTTATTGTTGACTATTGTACTGTCCGTAACGTCACAGATCATGGCGTCAAAATAGTGGTATTTGAAATCAATTATGAAATTCGCATTTTCAAATATTTTTGAATCGTTATTTATGTAGTATGTGAAATGAAAAAAAAAAGATTAAAAATCATCTTTGTGGGATACCTATCAGATGTGATAAGAAAATAAAACATGCAAATTGTCTTTTGAAACTCTTAGGTACTTATACTTACAGCTGTATCAGTGATGAGATTCTGCCAACCCGGAAACACCTGTGGATTTCTGAATATCCACAGAAGAACAGCTACAATGAAAAGAACCAGAACACTAGCTTCGTGGAATGACATAGGTCCCAAGTCCTTTAATTTCTGAATAACTACTTGTCTAGCAGCTTCCGTGCCTTCTTTACCCATATCTATAGCCTTAGCATCTTTCGAATTGGGTCTAAACAATCCTAAATAAAACACCTGTAAAAAATATTATTTCTCTTATGAACAAATCATCACCCAAAGATGAACAAATATGTTGTTTGGTCTTGTCATGACTAACTTTAAATTCATTCCGAGTCGAACGCTTATACTGAACGGACGCGTACCCACTGAGCAAGGTAATATTGCATTAACATTGCAGAATCTTTTCCAAAGCAAGTGTAAGTCTGATAGATTACTTACTTCAAGCCTCCTGCAAGTTTGTTGCAAATGGCAAATCTTCCCCCCAGTGACTTTACATATGTAAGTGTTTCTTTTGCAAGTTTACTGTAGTGAGCTGTTACAAACTTTCTTTATACTTACAAATGTTACCTTACAGCAAGCTTCAATTTTAAAAGGGCCTAGCAAAGTTGTAAAATTTAAACTTACATTTGCAACTTATCTGCAATTGTATATATTATATATATACAGTGCGAGTTTGTAACTTGGGATAATTCCAATTAATCTACTTCAGCTTTTTTTAAATGCTCGGAGTCAGATAATATTCTCAGTTACAATCCTTTCAAAAATGTATTATACAATTTGTGTGAAATGTCATTGATAATTTTTGTTGAGTATTTTTAAAGTACACATCAAGCGATACAAAACCACCAAATTTCAAATTTTTATTATAAATCTTGAGTTGAAAGCACGAAAAAAAATTGAGTAGTTATCAATGAATACAAATTTTTAATCTGCTGGTTTTCTACAACTTCACATGTAAGATCTTTAAAAATAGTCAACAAAAACGTAGGGTTGATTTAAAGAAATTATCGATGAAGTCATTTTTCAAATATGGTACATACTGTATAGATTTTTTAAAAGACTGCAACTTGAAATACTAACCAATGTGTCTAAGCATTTTTGAAAAAAAACTGTATTTGGTTAACTGAATTTATTTCAAGTTACAAACTAATACTGAATATATGTATAGGTGCATTTATACATAATATATATTTCTTGTAATACTGTAAAAAATGACAATGTTAATTAGAATAAAATCTTTATTAAATAAAAAATTAAAGATTTACAACACATTTCATTTCTACTGATAGATAGATATATAGACTTTATTGACCATCAAATCTACATGGTAATTCACTGTCTTTATAAGTACCGACTATAGTTACTGGATAGAGATAGTTAAGACACACTCGCTGTCCATGTTTAGCCTAAAATGCAGTTCTAGTCAAAACTCAGCGACAAAATAGATAACTTGAACTCGTGATATCGTAATTAATTGACCGAATTCAAAAATTCTTTTTTCTAAATGAATACCAAATAATTGTTTTTGATATTATTTTACCAAATAACTCTTAGTCGTCTAGGAAAACGTGTGAAACACCAATAACAAAAACGAAGTCTTCTGCAGCATTACTTATTTTGAGAGGCGAGAATTTTTTTAGCTTCTAAAATATGTGGTAACATATGTGACATAAAATAACGTCAACATATCAAATACTATTGTGAATTTTTTTATCTAAAATGGTGCTTTCATTTCGATGTTAGACAAAGTTTAATTAAGCAAACATAAGAGTATGCAATGGATAAATCAAGCGCAGGGAAATGAATACAACTTCAATGCGAAAATAGCTTAAATGTGGCGACAGTCTCTGAAAGTGTTCACGCATATGTCTTAACTATCCCTATCGAGTACGTATAGTACCGTCAATGTCTGTGTACATTCAGAAACAATGAGTTAAAATAAAGCAAAATCATGACTACAATGAATTACGCATATATATATATATATATATATATATATATATATATATATATATATATATATATATATATATATATATATATATATATATATATATATATGTATATATATATATATATATATATATATATATATATATATATATATATATATATATATATATATATATATATATATATATAAAGCCTGTGGCTAGTGGAACTTGCCTTTCAAAGCTTTTGCCTAACGCACTCACACACACACTACAAAGAATGAATACAAGTAGTATGTAACACTATACACATTAGTTTAGAGCACCAATAAATTCCTTCACCTTGGTTATTGTTTTATAACATCCACTAGTGCCTACTGTAATCTTGTTAGTGAGAACATCTTAATAACATTAGGTAGAAAATTGAGGAATTTGATTCCCAAGTAATGAAACATCCGCTTTGTTTTCTCCTTTTTGTGCAACTGTATTTTTAACTCATGCCTGCACCTGGTATTGATGTTGCGAGCTTCATCATTCACTGGATATTTTGAATACATATACTGAAGAAGAATATGACTGGAGGGGTACCTCCTGGCCACGAACACATCAGGGCAGCTTTTTCTTGGAGCTACGCACACAATGTCCTTATTGCTCTTTTTTGTTTTGTTTTGTTTTCAAATCGGTCCATTCTTTTTTGAGTTATCGATACTATATATATATATATATATATATATATATATATATATATATATATATATATATATATATATATATATATATATATATATATATATATATATATATATCCCCATTAGTGAATTTGTCGTTTTACGAAAAATTCGCTAGAAGTGGCAATGTTGCCAACGCGATTATTAACCTGGATTTATTTGCTAAAAATAACCTTGTAGCATATATCCCACAACATCTATTGGTTAAAAAAGGTGTTATTAAGAACGGCGACAAATATATTTCTGAAGACCTATTAAAATCGATAATAATTTCTGACATTCCAGTAATATATGTTAAACGGTTAACTAGAATAATTAAAAACAATAGTGGTGAAACTATTAACATACCCCGAGAGGTTTATTATAGTTATTTTAGGGGACTTAAGTTACCGGATTATATTTTTATCAATCGGGTCAGATGTCTGGTAGATATGTTCATACCACGCGTCCTACAATGTTATAATTGTTACAGATTTGGGCACATTTATTCGCAATGCCGCAGCAAGGCAAGGCGTAAGTTCTGCGGCGAATCTCACGATGGTAGTGGTTGTGGCAATACTGTTGAATTTTGTATTTATTGTAAAAATACTAATCACGAATATACAGCTAAAACTTGTCCTACGTACGCAAAACGGAACAAAATTAAAAACACAATCACAACGTAAAACATTTCTTTTAGGGAAGCTGGGGCTTTGGTAAACAAACCATCTTTCGCAAACCCCGTGACAAATAATAAAAGTTACACTAATTATTATTCCCCATTAATAAACATTTCTACAGAATTTCGAACGTTGCCTTCGCCTCAAAGATATAGAACTATTAATAAACCTGCTGTGTTTAATACCCAACGCAAAACTAGTGTTTTTATTAATTATAATACGGATAATAGACAATACAAAAACAGGAAACCAGGTTGGTTTCTCCAGAACTCATTCAAACTTCGCCAATATCAATTTTTGCAGATTTTCAATAACATGTAACCCTCATAAGACTAACTGAAAATATTCAAAAGATTCAAATTAAATTAGTAGTCAAGAGTCAATTACTAGCTTGTTTAAGGAAGTTTCAGGTTTGCTACCTGGCAACGTCACAAATCGGGACAACATGGTCACAGCAAAATATATTAAGAATTTTGTTAAAGACATATTTATTAAAGGTTTTCAAAATGAGGCAAGTCAAAGTTCTTCAATGGAATGCTAGGTCCTTAGTAAGTAACCGTCTCCTTTTTAAACAAATATTGGTAGATTCTCGCTGTGATATTGCACTTGTAAGTGAAACATTGCACAAAAAACAAACCGTACCAAAATTTACTGGTTATAATATAATTCATAAATGTCGCGTTGACGGAAAAGGCGGTGCTGCCTTTCTAATATCTGAAAAGTTTGCATACAAAATTATCAGATTTAATAAAAATTTTAACCCTAGATTAGAAATATGTGGAGCATCTATTCTTGTTAACAACAAAGAAGTTAATTTCGTGTCTCTGTATAGACCTCCAGATGTGCGGGTAACAATCAGGGATTACACAAATATTTTTAATCAGCTGAGTGGATCGGTTATGATAGCGGGTGACTGGAACCCTCAGAACGTGACGTGGGGAGCTGGAGTAAACAATATCTTGGTTGATGCTTTAGATAATTTCTCAAATTTTGTAATTCGGAATGAAAGCTCTCGCACCAGGCTCACTAGACCTGGGGAGATGGCATCTGCCCCGGATGTTTGCATTATGTCTAGCGACTGATTGGTTCGTCCGACTGGGTGGTGTGTGATGATCCCTATGGGTTAGACCATCTGCCTATAGTTATTTCACTTTTCTCTTCTTGCACCGTGTCAGATGTTCTCTTCCCACTAACAAGATGGAAGTCTTCCAAAGCTAACTGGAATCTATATCAAAACATTATAATGGAAAATTTGTCGAAACACTCTTATCCTACCTCCACGGAGGACAAAGCCGTTTTACTACTAAACTGTATTACTGGCGCTGCAAACAAGAGTATGAAACACACTAAACCATATACCAAGTCTCTCAATTATACACCTCCTTGGTGGGATCAAGAATGTACAAATATAAATAATCAACGGCAAGAAGCATTTAAAAGTTACCGAAAACCTGAACATGGATAATTATATCCAATATAAAAGGTTAAATGCTTTGTGCAAAAAACTGTTTAAGACTGTAAAGTCTAAAGAAGCATGGTGTAAATTTACCAATACACTTAATGGTCATGTAAGTGCATCTGAGGTGTGGAATAGAGCCAAACGTATTAACAAAAATCCTTCCAAAATTACCGCAATTGACCCTAAAATAATGGACCAGCTATATGACAAGATAGCGCCACCTGATGCTCCCGAATTAATTACTAATAACAATGATGACTCTTACCTACCCGCTAAATCAACCAATCACATTCAAAGAACTGGAATGCAGTATCAAAGACAATTCTCAATCAACTCCTGGACCAGATGGTATTAATTATATGATGATAAAAAGTCTTCCCTTAGTAGCCAAGGAGTTGATGTTAGATTTTTTTAATGGGATTATCTGCAGAGGAGAAAAATGCATGGCGTTCAAGGATAGCACGTTCATATTTTTACTTAAGCCCAATAAAAGCTCTAATGATCCAAATTCATACAGACCAATCTCCCTGATGTCCTGCATTCTGAAGACTCTGGAACGCATTATTAAAATTAGATTAGAGTGGTACCTAGAACATCATTTAGTGCTACCTTCTTATCGGTTTGCTTTCCGTAGATTTAGAGGAACTGTTGAATGTTTTAGTAATATCGACATACAAAATTGCCACACTGAAAATTGTTACTTAACAGTTCTTTTCTTAGATGTATAAGGTGCTTATGACTCTGTCAAACTCAAGCTGTTGGTAGAAAAAATGTCTGAAGTTACAATTCCCAGAAATGTTTCAATAAATACTGTCAAATTATTCTGTAACCGAAAGGTTTTATAAGAGATAGAAACTCTATCCAGGGATCATGAATTGTGAAGTTAGGTCTCCCCAGGGTTGGGTACTCAGCCCCATATTATTCAATATTTATACTTATAGCCTACATCGGGGATCTTATAATCAAATACGCCTTCTGCAATGTGCAGACGATTTTTGCATTTACGTTCAAGAAAAGTCATATGAAAATGCAATATAAAAACTGTCAAAGTTTGTTGGTTTCTTTATTAAATAATACATACATTTGGTTTTAATCTGTGTACCGAAAAGTCAAAAGAAGTAACATTTACAAGGCATAGAATTCCAAATACGTAGAGCATACCATTAGGGGGTATCACGTTTCCCATTAAATTATCTGCCAATTACGTTGGTCTCTTTTTAGATCAAAAATTAACATGGCGAAATCATATCGAGCATATATCCAACAAAGTGGAAAAGAGTTTTAACATATTAAAATACACGACTCGTAAAAACTATAGATCTGATGTAGCTATTGGTATGAGGTTTAATCAATCCTATACAAGATCTATTATTGATTATGGGTCATTTTTTTATGGCTCAACGTGCAATACCTTACTGACTAAAGTCGACACGATTCAATACAAAGCTTTGAGAATTATAACAGGAGCTATAAAATCGACCCCAGTAGTATCACTCCTGGCTATTACCAGCGAACAACAGTTAGATATTAGGAGATTATATTATCGGCCAAGTTGATGATAAAAAATTTAACGCTGCAACCTAGCCTTTGCAACAAAATACAGAGCTTAGCTATATCACACCTTAATCATAAGTATTGACAAAATAAAAACTCGCCCCCTTTATGAGACGCTTCATTGAAAATCCATAATCGGCAGCTGCACCCTACACACCACTCCAGTCAGTATTCAAAGAGAATATCGAAATACTGTATGAGTTCCTAAGATTATCATAACAAAATATGGCGATACATTTGAAACCACTCGCCATATTGTCAACGAGTTATCCGAACAATTTGATGATTTTTATCATACAGGTAGGATGTGAAGTATTCCATGAACAACAGCAGACTTTTAACCTTATTAAATTGCCCTCTGCTACTAGCATATATACCGCAGAACATGTTGCTATTCAGAATGCATTACAACAGATTAGGCAGCCAAGTTACAATGAATTCCTTATATTAACAGATTCCTTATCAGCCTTAAAGGCGCACTCTCTCCCAATAAAATCTATATTCAAGAACAACTTAGTCTAAAACTGTTCGCTTTGTGTGGTTAAAAGGACATTGCAAAATTCCGGGAAACGAACAAGCTCTCTCCGCAGCACGTATTGCAACCTCAGATGGGGTAGATCTTCAAATAATGATGCCTAATGGCTTGATAAATGAAGCAAAAGTCATTTCAAAAAGAATGTTCGTGTCTTACTGGTACGAAATTAAATCAAATGCTACCAATAATTTTAACAGTTTATATCCTTTTTCGACACAGTTACCACTACATAAGCTAATAATCCTTCCCCGACATATATCAACTCCCTTAAATCGTCTGATATTTAGGCACGGTACCTTTTCCAAACATATGTTTCAGTTCGGATTGAAAAACAGCCTCGATTGCGATTGTGACGGGGTAGGTATCGGGAACTTGGAACATTTAATTTTTTGTTGCAGCTTCAACAATCAACAAAGAGAGCTGCTTTTTAGGAGTATACTCACTGAAAATATTTGTTTGCTATTAAATGTGGCCTCTCTTTTATATATTGCTCTTATAAATAAAAGGATATTGTTTGCAATTGTTAAATTTATTAAAAATGCAAAACTGTTTAATTATCTGTAAATTTAGTTTACGATTATATAGAACCTTATACATCTTAATCATAGATAGGCTATATAGTTAAAAAAATCTTACTGTCTTTCCATATGTTAATACCTATGTTTCCCGTGGTCCGTGTGTGTGTTGTTTTTAAGTCGTCATAATAGATCCTATGACGTGAAGAGTGTTCCCGTTGCAATCATTAGGCTATTAGTAGAGTATTATGCTATTATAGGTATAAAACGCTAATATCATACATCTTCATGTTAATTTTGCAACATATAATAGACAGTTTAATAAGTGCTAGTATATGTGTATATATGTGTGTACATATTTGTTATTTGTATGCAAACCTTTTAATCCCAGACATACCAGCGCCCACTTACATGTGCAGCGATACAATTTAATCAATGAGTTACTGTTGTGCCCATGTTGTTTGAGAATCTAAGGCGAAACAAGGATCGTGGCTATATGAATTGGGTTATCAATTCGAAGCCAACAACAATTATATAACAAAACTTTAAATAAACAGGTGCTTCATATGCTCCGCCACTGATTTAGTACCTTGGAGTGGAGCGAAAAAACGATTTTTTTTTTCAATTTCAAACAATATGATAACGCAAAATAGTGATCTTATACCCTACCTAGTATTTAAAAATTAGTTAAAATCAGTCCTTGTCTTCTACCTCCCCGACGACCTTCATTTTTTTGTAATATTTAAGATTTTTGATAATAATAAACAAACTCGAAAACATTTTTCTATTTAAGAAGTATTAATGTAATATTGCAGAAAAGTTACCCTGCGCATTAATGGTATTGTGGGAAAGAAATTACGTCAACATTATCTGCCTTCCCAACGACCTTGAATATTTCCTAATTTCACATTTTTTTCGCGCTATTGGCAAGTAGCACATTTCGTATGGTACTTGTTTAGCCCAAAAATATAACTATATTTACCTTAGACAATGCATACCATACCCAGTTTGTCCTAAGTATGGTTCTAAGGTTCTCATCGTTTGGTTTTAAGGCAGGTCGTTTAAAACTCAATGAAAAAAAGTATGGTTTAAAAACGGTATAATTTTCATTTTAAAAATTATTAATAGTAGCCAAAGTTACATAGACAACTATTATAGATCTACATAGAGTATTTCATTAAGCTGGTTCATTTTTCATTAAGTATTCTGATTTCGTGTTAAAACAAGGCATGATTTTCCTGGAATCAAATCGTGCTTTTATTAAACCATCGCTTGCGTCGGCCTGCAAACTACTGCAGGAGCTTTACACATCGTTCAACACACCGAATGTAACAAGGGTACTTTTCAAAATTTAGTGTAAGTACGTTAGTTGTGTTAATAAATTCTTGAAGATCTGCATTGAAAATGCAGAATACGATGGGTGATTATCCTAATCATAATTCACAATAAATAGAATCAGAAACAAAGTTGAGAGTTGCTTGGTTGAAGAATAGTTCGGGTTTAAACCTGGACGAGTAACTTATAGGAGCAATACTAGCACTTAAAACAATAGAAAGACTTTTGGAAAACTTGGCATATTTTATGAAGTGTGGAAGTTATAATTAAATCCAGAGGGCTGTTGGAGACAGAATCATGGTTGCGTCGACAAGGCGACATCGTACTCAGATTGAGATGATGATTTCAATATGTTTGTGCTGCTAAAAGACGTAATTAATGAAATATATCTATTTCAACATAACTGATATAACAAGTAACAAGTTCACTAATATTTATCGTGCTCTGACGGAAGTTCAAGAAATAATTTGAGTGACAATGAACACGTATTGCTCCTTTCAAATGAATCTACAATTACTTAATACGCTTTGGATACCAGCAAATAACATAGGCACTACTATACTCAGCTCAAAATTTTAGTAAGTAATTGCTGCAGTAATTACGTTCAATTCAAAACACGGAATTTACAGGAACCTTGGCCATTTATACTGTCTACATATATCTACAGGAAGGGACCACGCTAGCTTAATAGCGTCTCTACAAAGAAGATTTCCATATAGTACAAACAAATTAAAATATTTACATACTAGATAGTGATCTTGAAAGTATTTTCTCTCTTTGACATTATTATTATCAATATTATTCATTGCCAATAATCATACAATATATTTATACAAAGAACTTCGGACTTGTGCTATATAATATCAATTATTTAAAATGTTACAACCAATAGACAGTCATAAACTAAGGTTAATAAACTTCAAATAATTGTGTGGTCTTGGATAGACGAAAAAGGCTTTAATCTGAATGAAGACAAGTCGAAAATAGTTTTCTTTACAAGGCATAGACTCAGTACATCAAACACAATTCCAAGTACTATATATAAGATCGAGACAGTAGAATCGTATAAGTATCTAGGCATAATCCTTGATAAAAAATTATTATGGACACTACACATTAACTTTCTTAAAGATAAGTGTGAGTAAGGGATAAACACGATCAGATTTGTACTCTCTACAAAATGAGGTTCAGACAGGGATACAGCATTACTTTTTTATAAAGCTTATATTCGGTTGCAGCTAGACTACGGCAGCATATTATACGGCTCCTGCTCCAAGACTAATATCAAGAAATTAATTTCCGTCCAAACAAGAACAATAAAAATATGTATAGGTGCAATGAAATCCACCCCAAATGAAATAGTATTTGCAGAAAGCTTGGAGTATCCTTATTATATAAGGTTAGCTATATTGGCTGGTAAATTTATGTTGAAAATTAGATATAGGTACCCACAACTGTACTGGAAAAACAATCGAGAACCTCCACTGCGTATGAAGAGACTCTCAAATATCAAGAAATGATACATACAGCAGAACAGTTACCAGTATACTGCAACGAATTTCAGGTACATAACACTACAATGAATATTATAATTCCACAGTATAGTGAACTACCCGCCCTAGCATTAAACTCAAATAAAGAAATATTGGATGAATACTCTAATAATCTACATATATTTACAGATGGATCCAAGAACGAGTTAGGTACAGGATGCGCATATTTCATACCACAGTTTCAATTTCCAATGAGGTTTAAGCTCCCAAGGTTTACATCCATTTTTACAGCTGAATTAACTGCAATTGAAAAAGCTCTCGAATGGGTACGCAGTCATAACAAGACTACAGAGGTGCTTACTATTTCCGATTCACGTTCTTCACTGGAAGCACTTAAAGGCAACAACCAAACAACAAATCATATTTTATGGAATATTTTTAACCTGTATCACCAAATCAACATGCAAAGCAAAATAGTAACTATTCTCTGGGCCAGGGGCCATTGTGGCTTAAATGGGAAAGATTGTGTAGATCGATTGGCGAAAGAAAGCATAAACACGTACGATGAAGCTCTGTCGATCTTGCCATTCAGAGATCTGTTTCCCGTGATCGTGCAGACTCAGAAGGAGATATAGAGTAGCGAATGGAAGTATTACTGTAGTAATACCAACAACTATTATAAGATAGTACATCCGAAGTTACCTACTAAAGAAGATTTAATTATGTATGAGGGAGAGACAAGGTCATTTACAACCACTTATTTCAGACTAAAAACAAGACATGGCCGTTATGAATCTCATTGACATAGAATAGGAGTATTGAACTCTCCGAAATGCAGCTGCAATGACCAGGATGTCGCTGATCTGGACCACATACTATTGAAGTGTCAATTTAATACAGAAGTGAGATATAAATTACTAACAATTATAGCTAATTATCCAAAAAAGATCAGTATGACCTACAATATCATCAAATTATTGACAGAGAACTCCAAATCAATATCAGTAGCAGTGGTTAGGTTTTTTAAGGATGCTAAGATAGACCTATAGATAATTATTTAAAAAAAATAACTTAGAAACTTAAAAATTGTACAAATCACTGGTTATAAAAAAATATTTGTAAATAGCTGATAAGTAACCTACTGTTTCCTTCCATATTGTTCAATAACCTCTCTAAACCGTGGTCCAGTCTCGCCTGTGTTAAGTCGTCCTGAAGGGCCGCTGGACGCACTGTATCCCTGTTTGTCCTAATGCAAAATTGAAAAAAAAAGAAAAAAAAAGTGTGAAGGTGTATATGAATATATATATATATATATATATATATATATATATATATATATATATATATATATATATATATATATATATATATATATATATGCACAAAAAATAGAAAAAAAAGATAAACACAAAAACACACAAACAAACAAAAACAAAAAATCAAACAAAAAACATGTTTATTTATGTCTAATTAAATATTTTATGTGTAAATACTTTTAGATACAAACAAACTGTATTATGTAAAAACATATAAATTTGTAATGAATGGGTTCTATTGCTATGCGTGGCGATCTATTATTATGTAACAAAATTTAAAAAAAAAGTATTGTAATGGGGGACGAGGAAGTATTGTGACTGTTTAAGGACTTTTTAGTAACAAAAATCTGTGGCTAATGAAAGGAAACTTTCGAGGCTAACTTGCGACCACCTTCAAATAATTGTGAGATACCAGATGGAGATTCCTGTTTGCCAAAACGTATATTCCTTCTAAAGGTTTAACCATTAGTATTATTAATAATAAGTCACCAGCTTTTTGCAATGCCTTTCTATATTTTAGCCAAATATTTTATATTAAAAGGAACCAAGAGTCGTTTTGACTACATAATCAACTCCAGGTAAGCAATCATTCCTATGGAGGCTCTTTATCATGTAAAGACTTACGACAAACAAAGGTCGCTGTTAATCAAATGCAAAGGGTTTAATGGTGCAACCTACGAGGTACCGTCTCTGATATACTTGAATGAGTATCAGCATTAAAATCTATCCAACTGCATGTAGGAGATATATTGACCTACCCCTGGTCTTAAAAATATTTTAAACGTGATTTATACAGATAATGAAGTAAAAGAAACGGGTAACCTAAACAAAAGTCTAACGCAACGGCTTTCTAACGATGTCTATTCGCTAAATGAAATGGACACTTGCTAATGTCAAAAGGAAACAAATTATTATTCTTCCCAACTTTGCAACACGCCAGCTATCAAATACGAGTATGCGCAGCTAAGTTGATAGTTAGCTTAGCTATGGACATAACGTTACTCTATAGATCATTGGCTACGCTATCTAGGAGCGAAAAGTATATCTGCTTTCCAACAGTAAATGTTGCAGGAATACACGTTTGTGGTGTAAATTTAACCAGATTAAGCAACACTCGTAACGGAATTAATGGGAGCATTATTACATGCTTAAATTTCAGTTTCAAGGTAAAATAATTCCATCCATATATGGGGTAATATCATCGAATTGCCCACATAAATAGGAGTTTCCCATCAAATAAATTTTTGAATTACAGATGGTAAATTATCAAAGTTGATTTTAAGGTACAGAGTGGGTCAAACTGCTCACTTTTAAATGGGAATTCCTATTTCCAAACGAGATAGGTGAAAACTGGTGTTGATATCCGAAACTTAATTTTCATGACAAACATAATGATGAAAACCGCATATCAACATCTATCATCGTTTCAGTGTTTTTCGAAACTGTGCATTTTTGGAAAGTTACACTTTTTTTCCTATTGAACATTTTTATTTCAATAAAAATATTTCTAAAGCATTTGTTTATGTAGATTGTTGTAGATTACATCTTTCATTTCTATTTTAGCAATTATAAACAAAACCCACTTTTTAAAATCGGACAGCCTGTAAATTTTGGCATATTTCAGTGAATCTTGAAATCATAATTCAAAAAATATAGCACACTTGAACTTTTGCACAACTCTTCTTTGAAAAATAGAATACTACATTTTTTGACATATAAGTTATAAAACGCGTCATTCTAAAAGTAGCCTTTGGATGACGCGGCGCCAAAATAGAGTGCCACTGTTTATTGCTAGCTGTCAAATTTTGAATCAGATGAGAGAAACGCTGCTTGTTTTTCAGTCTGATTGTTTTTCAGTTTTTGTCGAGGTTTTTGTTCGTTTTTCGGACTAAACTTGCCACGAATTAAAAACATTATGAAAAAAGGTTGTATGTTTTATACAAACAAATGAGAATGCAAAAGCTGCAGGTAATTTACATACACCATGGGCGATGTCCAGAAAAAAGAAAACCCTTCAAAATATTTTCGGAAGATTGCGACACAATCTAATTTGCAGTTGCCAATTTGAGAAGAGAAGGCCTAAAAGGTATGCATCAAGTATCGATAGGAAGTTAGAAGAAATAGTAGTTTTAGGAACTGTCGAAAATAATCGGCGAATCCCGATGCGAAAGTTAACTATCAAGAACTAATATAATCACGTTAGATCAGGAGATTTTGAACGCCGGATGGATTTTTTCCAATGGCTACTAGAAAAATGTACCCAAGTGCGGGATTTTCCGGTGAACTGTATTTAGGCAGACGAACCTTGTGTAACTAGTGATGGTATTTTCAACCGCTACTTAAGTACAAGAAAATCCTTATTCAATTGTGGAGCAGAGAAATCAAGGAACATTTGGGTTTAGTGTGTGGACAAGTATTTTCAGTGGTAGGATTATCGGTGCGGTTATTTACAATGGCGAGCTTACCTCGCAAACGCATTTGCAAATTTTGAGGCAACGAATAGAACCTTTTATTGACGAGCTGCCGCTAATTTAACTCAGGAATGTATTTTTTCAGCAAGACGGGGCACCGCCTTACAATGCTACAGTTTTTACCAATTTTTTGACGGCCAATCTTGGCAATATGTGGATAGCTAACTAATGTCCCAACGGGACTTAACGTCTGTGGACTTTTATCTTTGGGGAAGGTTGAAAGATCTAATTTTTAATTGTTTACGAACTCTATATAAGACTTATAATCCACGGTATTATAAGCTTTTGCACTTCTCAGCCGCATTTAACTGATTAAGTTAGCAAGACATGTTCAGAAAAAGTGCCACTTGTGCATAGGCAAATGACCAGAAACGGTCGACATTTTGAAACTCTCTTGAATTAGGTATTACCGACATTGCTTCCTTCGTGAAATTTTAGTTTACTGTTTATTCTTGATGTTTAATTTTACTAATAAATATTAGTTTTGTTAATGAATTTGCATTTTAAATATTCTTTAGTAAATATATTTAGTTTATGACATTTTGAATATTCTTTAGGAAATACATTTAGTTTATGACATTCTCCAGCTCTTTTTATTTGCATGAGATGTAATTACTTCTGCGAACCGCTTTCTTCTTATTTTTTTTGGAATGGAAAGAGCAAATAAATTTGTATCTGGTAAGCTATGAAGTAAACGACAGTGTGACAAATGATAAGCTCTGTCAATATTGACATGTAAAAGTGGAATTGGTGGGTTAGTCAGAATTTTGTGTACTAGTCATTGATGATCACCGTTAAACGTCGATATTAATAGGTACTGATAAATTTGCAAATGAAGTAGAGACATCTTAATTTCAAGGCAAATAGAAAATCTTAAAATGCTTCCAGCAGGTACGTTCAGCGTAATTACAGAATAATCAGAAATTTAGCGAACTTTGGAAGCTTTAAAGAAAAAAGACCTATCAGGTTAACAATGCTTATATACGTAAAAATATCGTTTTGAAAAATGTTGCGAACAATCCAAGTTCGTCGAGTGGCTCAAGAAACTGGTATTTCGAAAACCAGTGTTCATAGAGCGATAAAAAAAATACCACTCATACAAACCAACAATTGGGCAACGCTTAAGCGATAATGACTATAACCGGAGATTACAATTTAGCAGGTGATATCTGCAAAAATGTGAAGATGATATTTTTCTAGAAAAATACTTTGCACTCAAAAATACGGTTTACCAACTATGGAGTGTTCAATAGGGATAACTATCATTATTGGTCTACTGAAAATCCCCATTCGGTAAATCAAAGATGATTTAAAGTTAGATTTGGTTTTAATATTTGATGTGGTTTGAGTGGTAAGGAAATTTATTGATATTTTTTGTGTTTTTTGAGGGTTTATTTTTTATTTTAGATGATGACTTAATAGGTTCTGTCATCTTTGATGACAACTTTACTGGATATAGATATACGGAGCTACTAACGAACGAGATAATGCCCGCCCTGAGACAAATTAATAACTCTGAAAACATGCAAAACATCTGCTTCCAGCAGGACGGCTGCCCAGTTCACAATGCTCGTGACGTGCAATATTTTTTAAGAGAAAACTTTAATGAGACAAGTGTTTCAAATAATGGACCAGTACAATGGCCTGCGAAATCGCCCGACCTTACCCCCCCTTCACTTTTATCTGTGAGGTGCCACTAATATAATAATACAGATTTATTGAGAAGGTTTCCCTCCATACAGAAAAATACAAATAAACATACAATAATGAAAAATTCACACAAAAATCTGCCCCAATAAATGTAGACAAAAAAAAACTGCCTAAGTCAAAGACTTGTTGGCAGTATAGTTAAATACAATAATGCACAATTTACACACAAAAATCTCCCCCAACAAATGGAGAGAAAAAAACTGCCTAAGTCAAAGACTTGTTGGCAGTATAGCAAAAACAAAACTACAGAAAAAACACAAAAATTTCTATCATTTCTACCATATGCTTCCCTCCAAAGAAGTCATTGATTAAAACACCGTACCGCATCTGCTACACAAAACCAAAAAAGCATATATGCACTTTAAAATACCAACATCTAAAAAAAATTAAGTTTCCATTCTCCAATCACAGTATACATGCCTCAATACCGATATCCACACCGACCTGCCCGTCCCCAGTTCAAACACACTGTACCCTCTCCACTCAAAAAAAAACAAACAAAGAAACACCGACACTCACGCGACCAGCCTCACACACCCCCAGGCGCACACACGCCCGCACGCACACAAAACCACTGACTCATGCAGGAACTAGCGCGCACTTGTCCCCCTGTTGTCAATTTCTTTTAAACAAAGAGTGAATGACACTTCTAGGGGTATGAAAAATCCAGCTCTTTAATCGTTTCTTAAATAAATTCAAAGAAGTGTGTTCCCTTATTTCAGGAGGCACCGAATTATAAACCCTTACACATAGGTAAGCAAACGATCTCTGCGCAACTGTCTTCCATACCTTTTGCGTTTTAAACGAGTGTGTGCTATGTCTAGTAAAATGTGAATGCTCTATTATTGTAAGACTCTCCCGCCGAGCATGCTGAGTGTTTGCAACCGTAAAGTAAAATAGGTCCCTAATATCCATCACGCAAGTGTCCTTGTATAGACGATTACTAGGGTAAGCATAATCTTTACCATGTATCACCTTAACAATACGGTTTTGGGTACTTTGCAGGAATCTGAGATATAACTCAGACGCACCGCCCCAGGCTAGTATGCCGTAACGTAGAACACTCTCAACCAATGCATGATATACAATACGCAGATGTTTATTATCCAACATTTCCCTAATGACTCAATTTGTACAGCAATACCCTAAGTTTTTTAACCAATTTTTGAATGTGGAAATCCCATTTCATATGTCAATCTATATCTAGTCCCAGATATGATACTTTGTACACCTTTCGTATTGCCAAATCACTACCAACACTAATTCCATCATAATAGGGCAAACAGCGGACATGAAATGAGAAAGGGACAAACACGGTTTTTGAAAGGTTCACGGTCAACCATCTATCAGAAAACCATGCCATAATCACCTCAAGATCCCTCTCAACTAGTTTTTTTAGGGAACACCAACTGTCTGCCGTATAGAAAATAGCAGTATCATCCGCATACCCTACCACTTTGCCCATACAGCGCAATTTAAAGAGGTCATTAATATATATATTAAAAAGCAAGGGATCCAAAATTTTTCCCCGAGAGATACCGAACTCCACTCTTTGAGGGCTACTCACTGTCTCTTTTATCCTGACTACTTGAAATCTGTCAGTCATATAGCTCTTAAACAACTTATGTTGTTTACCTCTTCTTATGCCAATACTTTCCAGAACCTCCAGCAGTTTCACATGGCTGACAATGTCAAAAGCTTTTTTAAATCTATAAAAACGTATAATGGCAGATGATTGCCTTTGTCAAGACTATCATATATGCTGGAGGTTAGATCATTTACAGCATCCTGAGTTGATTTTTTTTTTCACAAAAACCATATTGCTTATCAGACAAGAGATTATATTTCCGCAGGTAACTGTTTAGTCGCTCTTTCAGTATCATCTCCAAAACCTTTGCAACATTGGAAATCAAAGAAATCGGCCTATAATTCGTCACATCTAGGCAATCTTCGCCTTTATAAAAAGGTTTCACAACACAGAATTTGAAAACCCTGGGAAACGTTGCCTCCTCAATCACCTATTATATATAAAGACAAGTGGGGTCAGGATTAGATCCACAACCTGTTTAAGGACCTCTGAACGTATACCATCATGCCCAGTAGCTCTCTTGTTCTTTAGGCGCAGTATCATCCTTTTAACTTCATATTCATCCGTGGGAAACAGCCATCGAACGTGAAAACCGTGTGTCTTTAAAATGTCTAGAGCTCTTTATGCTTTCAGCAAGGTTTTTACCAATTGAGGAAAAGTAATCATTAAAATAGTCCGCCATACTAAGATGATCTTGCAGGAGCCTGCCTTCCTTGGTTTTTATGCTCTCTATGTTCTTGTTTCTGTGTCCATTATTTATCCTGTTAATTGTTGTCCATAGACATTTGGAGCTGTCTCCTGCCTTGCTTATCACATCTCCATAGAATTTCCTCTAGGTTGTCCTAATTAAATTGTTGAGTTTATTTCGGTACCTTTTATACTCATCAAACAACTCAGCATTGTCAGGGTCCTTTTGCACTTCCCTATACAATCTATGCTTGGTTTGTACTGATCGTATTATACCACTGGTAATCCACTCTGTTTCCCGCTCCCTTTTTTTTGGGTATATACAAAGTATTCAATTTTTGGATTATCGAAGAAAAATTAAATCGACAAATTTTAGTTTTTTCGAAATATCTCGAAATTGGAGGAAGTCAGGGTGAATTTAAAATGATATTTGTCGCGAGCTTGTAATTCCGCAAAACATTCCCCATTTGACCGTTGTTCTATCTCTAATAATAACCGATATACCAATGATAAGTATCGAAATGTGGACATACTGTTTTACGAGCACCGTAAATAATAGTTCAGTATTAACAAATTGAGAAATAAAAAGTTGTGTATGATGATGATTTCTTACTGGCTTATAGTGGATAAAGTAGTATAGTTACCTGCAAATATACTATTTCTAACAATATAAGAATAAATGTAAGAGGTGCTCCTATACCCATAAAAGTGATAAATGCAACCCCGGTTGGATCGTTCGGAAATGTTTCTTCGTAGATTCCTTTAAAAGTGAGGTTTGTTCCGGTTCCAACCAGAGTACCTTAAATAAATAAAGATTGCATTATTTACCTCTGAAATGGAATATAAAATAACACAGTATTAATTGCACGGCTTACACATACTAAACACAAAATCCTCAAACTAACCTATTCCCCCTATGTTTGAAGCATATGCCATACTTATAAACATGCACTTAGTAAGTTTCGTAGGTTGCTTTACTTCATCATAATCAACATCGTCAGGTATGTCTCCTATAGGTTTATACATACTGCCAAAGCCTTGCTCTTCCAGCTGCATCAGAATGGCCTGAACTATGGGTATCATCATAGCTGTAGCCGCAGTATTCACTATCCACCAGGATATCAAACACGTTATAATATTCAGGCCAGCGTTCAGACGCTTGGGACTGCAACCAACCTAAAATCAGAAACTAATCTGAATGTGCGTAGTAGCTATAAAGTAGGGTAGGTCAATTTCAAAAAAAAAAAACCATTTCAAAATGCCTGTAGTTAAGAAAGTTGCGATAGGGCCCATTAATTTTTATAATTTCCTTTTGGGAATGCTCTCCAGGCCTCGCAAAAAAATAAAATTGAAAAATTATTACGCCTGCACCATACAGTTATGTATTATGGTTTCCTATTTAGCAAAAAAATAGTTTTGTAAGACATTTAGATCCTCCGCCGACCCGTTTAGTTTAATGATAAACAAAGTATTTTCTGATTTGCTAGCTTATGAGCAGCTCTTCGCTTATTTTGTACCATCAAATATACAAAATAACCCACAACGTAAAACGGGGACGTGACTGCCATCGAGTTCTATTCCTGCCCACCCATGCACCCAAGTACGTTATGTTGGTGAATTTTAATAAAAATGTTTTTAATAGCAGATGTTTTTTCTAAATAAAAGCGGACATCAAATTTAGTTACCAGTATAACCTATATAGTAGAAACAATGTACCATATTTTATCAAAATAACTTTATTCTTTGAAAATGTATACAAATTTTCCGAAAATAAACTTAAAATGTTCCCGCAAAAACTGGTTTCCTAACCAAGGTTAATAGCAAATTGATTTATTGAAATTTGAAGCATAACGCTACCATAACGCACTTTCTGCGTCCAGATGTTTTTCCTTACAATCATCATTCGATCGAAAATACACAAATGCTATAATATATAAAGGTGTTAGATTAAAAAAAAGAGAGAAAATTTGTATCGGCATAAGGCAGCCTTTGATGGTAAAAATAATTCCATAAGATGCAGCTTTATCTCGTATCTTGCATAATAACGGATATAATGAGCTTTACTGTAGAAATGGGTTATATACGTACATATTATTATTATTTTATTATTTATTCATTGATAAAAATTATTCAGTATGCCTATACAATAAGTCTGAGACTCGTGCTGTACATTTGCATAATTTTAAAAGTTGTATCTAAAGCAATGTGACAATTATATATCAAATTCAGCAAACTTCAAATTTTGACAAACCAGGTAAAAAAATTTCTTCACTTTTATTTCTTCAATCTAATGCTTCACCTTCATTTATGATAGATCTAAACCACTTCAATACACCATCTTAACAATCACTCTATCTCCACATACCATATTTTTGCCAAAATTATTAATTTTATATAAGATCAAAACTGACATTAAACGTCAATCATTATTATGGTAACTAAAAACGGAAACTAACTAATGTGGGTTTTAACGGGCCTAGTTCACTATTAAACCATAAACTAAAACTACTGCCAAAGGGTCAGAGAAAGGGTCTGTTTGAAATGATTTTCTGCAAATATTTTAGTAAAATGAAGGATAATGATGGTTGAAGCTGAAACTTAGGGTTTTCTAAACCACACTTCCTGTCACATTTTATCTACATAACTCGCTTTTGTTTCAGTGTCTTTGCCTAAAAGTTGCCAATTTTGACGTTTCAAATCTCGACTTTGGCGTTTTAAAAAGAAAAATCATAAAATCTTCAAAGTAATTTTTCTGGTACTTCTTGACCTTTTTCGCCAAAAAACTTGAATTTTGCCTGTAAGATACAAATAGGTTGTGTTATCGACACGAAATATTTTGGTTTTCTGCGTTTCTCTGGTCATCAGTGTCAATCAAAATGTTTTTCTTTAAATGCCTATAACGTGTTTTTTTTTCAACCTATACATTTAAATTTTGGTACGCAGTATACCTTTTATAGTATAAACCTGCATACCAAATTTGGTTGCCATAGATTTGTTATTTGTGGAGATACAAAACATTTTCTAAAGAAAAATAAAAATTTTCCCGAAAAAACCGGTCAGATTTTCCTGGCTAACGAGCTTATCCAAGCCACTTGTAAAAGGAATGCGCTTATCAAATTTAATTAAAATCGACCCATTATTTTTTGAATTATTGGTGTGACACACAAACAGATATATATATATATATATATATATATATATATATATATATATATATATATATATATATATATATATATATATAAGCATAGAAAAATTGAAACTAATCCCGGATATGAGTTCTAGGGGGCCTAGATTTTTATTTAATTTTCTACTTCGTAATTAGATTTTGTGATGAACTTTGGCATGGTGTTTCTGGATGCTATAGTTACACATATCCAACCGTCTTTGTTACTGAAACTGCATACTGCCAAATACACTTCTGTCACTAATTTGAGACCTCTTTCAACTAACTGCGTGTGGCAAAGTAACTTCCATAGATTTCCTTCTGGAAAATCACCCGTTTCACTTAATTGTCGAATCTCTGCATCAGTTAATGGTTTCATCATTGGAGTCTCCCTAACTCTGCACTCTTGCCAATTTACTAAATCAAGATAGGATTCTGCTTTAAAATTAAACTTAGGAATGTCGAATTTTCTAATAATGTTCTTTAAATGAATATTATTTTTCTTTTTTGACCTGCAGTTTAATATCTTCCTAAATCCCAACTGTCTTATATGCCGACGTGAGTCAAAGATCATTGTTAATAACATATTTTCAAGGTGGCCATAAAAGCCATTCAACCATGGCTTTTAGTTCGTCACCTAAATACCTCGTATATTGAATTAGCTTCTAGAAGTGGATAGTTCCAAATGTGCATAAATGTGCAGTTTTAAGAAACCAAACTTTACATACACTCTAATGATAAACTCTGCCAGAATTTTTATACTGGACGATGGTTTTTCCATTGCAATGTAGGCCCATAAAATCCGGTTTGCCTTAGCAAGCCATCTCGCATGGGACATCTCACCAGGAGACTTATTCGCTAAATCAGCTGGACAGTTTGCAGTAGATATGGTAGTACATATCTGGTATAAACAATTTTGATGTGTGCTGAATTCTTTTAAATTAACCTGACCTAACTCAACTTCGATCCTTTCATAACACACAACAGGTAACAGAATGCTGCAGTGGCAATCCGATTGCGCGTAATTCACATATAAGCCATTGCAACGGTCGTTTAGATGTAATTATAACAAATAAATGTATTACATCACCGTGAGATCCAATGTTTACGACTGCACCATCGTAGCCAACAGCAATAAGCTCGGTAGTTGACAATCCAGCTTCTGTAATAAAATTTAAAATGGTTGAAGCTATTGTCTTAGCAGTACCATTTTCTGGTGTTACATGCCCTATATAGTCGCTACCTGGTAATACTATATATTCTTCTATAATAGTTTTTCTAGATGATGTATCTCCATCTTCATGTTTTTCGATATGAAGAATTTCATCTTTGCGACCATCAAAATAAAGAGTATCTCTTATACATCCAAGTTAGCAATTCATGTTGGTCAGCAACCGCCAGGACCATATACAGTGGATACATCTAATATGGCCCTTGTTCCAAGATTATCAGCCTATTTGGGGTCCAAAAAGAAATACAACCATGGATAATTTTGTCACTACTACTGCTCTCGCTGATAATCTTCTGAGGGATCACAAGCAAACTGTAATAGGAACTCTCAGAAAAAATAAGCCGCAAATTCTTGGAGATATAATGATCAAATGACCAGAGAAGACGATGTTTGCGTTTTGAGAAAACTAAATATTGTTTTCATATGTAACAAGAAAAAACGAAAATGTTTTCTTCTTGATAATAATATAAGAAGATAACACAATGGATGAGGAAACTGACAAACCATAACTGATAATTTAGTATGCTAGTACAAAAGGTGGGGTCGATGATATGGTGAACAAACTGTATGAAAGTTATAATTGCGCGTACTTATCACCCGACGTTGGCCATTAGTAATGTTTTTTTATGTTATGAACGTCGCTGACATAAACTCTTGTGTGATATACAAATGTCATAATATAGGCAAAAACTTACCTAGAAGTTTTTGAAAACCTTTGTTTTGATCTTATTGAAAATGGGAAGCATGTTAAGCGCCGATTATCAAAAAAAAAATCTCCCAAGATCTATTCGTCTGTGAATTTGTTACATTTATGGCAGAAGAGAATGAGCCCGCAAGAGAAGTTTAATATGATCGGTGTAGTTATTATTGTGGAGCGAAAAAGAACATAAAAGCTAAGTACATCTGTCATTTCTGCAATAAATTCATCTGCCTGGAACGGTGTGGGTAGAATACAGCTTGAAGATTAATAATTAGTCCAATCTTATTTTTTCAGATTATGATTGCCTTTATGTTCATGATACTTGATAAATAACTTTTATTGGTGAATTTTCTTTAAAAAATTTACTAATGAGATCTGGACTTTTGAAAAAATTTCCTCAAATTAGCGCGAACTAGGCCCCATAGAACACAGTTTCAATTTATATATATATATATATATATATATATATATATATATATATATATATATATATATATATATATATATATATATATATATATATATATATATATATTATATACCTAGCGTTTGTTCTTAAAATATTTTGTTTTTTAGTGTGTTTGCATCAGGATGGCTTCCTTTTGCTGCTTTTGATTTTACTTCTTTTGTTGTTTTCTTGCTTGCGTTTGTTTTGTTGGATCGTGTGAGTGAATGAATGATCGTGAACTTTTTGAAGAGAGCTTTCGACCTTTTATGTTTTTGATTCTTTGTTTGCGATAGCAATGGATTATTATATACGAGATTATACAGATACAAATCCGACTACTTTTGTTGTGGATACAGTGGACGAAAACAAAGAACGACATGTACAGAAAGATGTTAAGGGATCCTGATAATGTGCATCTAAAGACAGAGCATAACAGCTACAAAGCAAGATTGGAAAAATTGATTAAGTAAGTAAGGCAGACAAACGGGAAATTGGTAAAAATAGACTTAGCACTAAACATTTATATAACTGTGTAAAAAAATTGCGATCCTGGATTTGAAACAGAGAGTCGAAGACGCGTTGAAAAAATCAGATTGAAAACAAGACCAATTATTAATAACTAGAAACTTATAGCACAAAGTTTTAATAGGTACTATGCTCAAGTAGGTGAAAAACTTGCCTCAAAAATTTCCGCACTCCATCGAGTACCCTTTTATATTGAGGCGTGTGAGAATACAATCTTTCATCAACCTGTAATAGACACAGAAATTGTAAAAACAATATGCTCCCTAAAAATCTCTAAATCACCTGGTTTTGACAGAATTGGGGCAGACACATTAAAACAGGTAAAGGGTGAAGTCGCAAAACCTTTAGCCTATATTATTAACAGAATATTTGAAACCGGAATGTGACCTGCTCACTTTGGTGTGGGTATTGTAACGCATGTACATAAGAAGGGGGACATTTTAGAGATAATTAATTAGACCCATTATACCTCTCTCAAATTTAGCAAAGATTGCCGAGAAGGTTTTGAAAACTAGATTTTTAAGCTTTCTAAACGTAAATAATATTCTCTCTGATGGACAGTATGGTTATAGACAGGGTAGGTCAGCACAGGATGCGGTAACTGTTATCACGGATAGTATTTATAGGTTGTTGGACGAAGGCCAGCCGACTCTGTGCACGTTTGTTGACTTGACTAAGGCCTTCTATACGATAAGTCACAACCTGCTTCTTTGAAATTTAGAAAGGTATGGTTTCAGGGGTATCAGTAATCGGTTGATACAGTCTTACATGGGGAATCGTGTCCAATGTGTTGATATGGATGGTATCGTAAGTGGCTATAAAGAGATAAAATATGGGGTTCCCCAGAGACTGTCTTGGGTCCCTTACTGTTCATCATTTATATAAATGACATGTTTTCATTGCCAACAAAGGGAAAGATTGTTAGTTACGCAAGATAAATGGAGCCCAAACAATGGCCCATTATAATACAATGTCGCCTTCCCACGGTAAGAACCGCTGAGTCAGCCGCCGTCTTAACGGAGCCAAGAACTTGCAGGTTCAAAGTGCAAGTAGAACGGAATATCACTGTGAGAATCAACATCAGCAGATTCCTTGTTATCCAGAGACAATAGTGCCACGCCTGGAGGGAAGACTATAAAGAGGCTAATCACAGAGGTATAACCGTTCATTCTTGTTCCGAGTTAGTCATTCGCACACCGAGTGCATAGACATTAGATCACATGTAGGTTGATCGTCTTATTTTTAGTATATTATATTATTCATTTTTTTGTAACTAAGTAATTAAGTATTGATTGTTCAAAGTATTAAATAAATTGCTTTAAAAATTCAAACGTCTTAACCGTGAAGTTAAGTGGCGCAGTCGTTAGTATTGGTTAGAAAACCGAAAGCATATCGATTTTTAAGCGTATCGACGCCTAATAACCAATTCGAGCCAAGCAGAGCCAAGTTAAAGCAGAAATAGTGGCCAAGCAGAGCCAAATGGAAGCAGCAACCATCGTATTATGGTAAGTTTACTGCTATCCCATTTTACATTTCCAATTTTTTATATGTGTTGTATTGAAACGTTATATGTCTGATTCAGAGGAAGAATCACAAAGTTTATGTAACATAGAGTATAGATTTAGATCAATCAGCATTAGCGACAATAACAGAACAGTAAATTATTCAAATATTAATAAGAGTAGTAATAGTAGCAACATGACCAATTCAAAGAATTTTTCTTAAAAGCTATTCCCGAGTTCGACGGGCAACCAGCCAACGTAGGCAACTTTTTAAAGGCATGTGACTTGGTCATGAATCAGTTCTACGTGCCAAATGAGAATCTGTATATGAATCACTTCTTGCTAAATTATGTTCAAACTAAACCAACGGGAACAGCCCGGCTTATAGTAAATACAAAGATAATTAATACGTGGGCAGACCTGAGAGAAGCCATTGTTCAGAATTTTTCAGACCAAAGAGATGATCATAGTTTATTAGCGGAGATGTTAACCTTGAAACAGCGTAATGCTGAAGACGCACTGTCGTTCGCGAACAGATGCCGTCATATAGAGCAATTGCTCATCTCGAGTTTAATAGCTAACGAGCAAAATGAAGGCGTGCGATTAATTAAGAAAGACATATACCAGAATCAAACATTAAAAGCGTTCTTAGGAGGGTTACGCAATCCGTTAGGGCTCGTCTTGCGTAGTCAAGGACCTTCGAGCATAGAACAAGCCTTGAAATTCGTATTCGCAGAGGAAAATTTCGATTATAGAGATAAAACAATAAATAGGAATTTCAGTAATAGTAATAAATTAGAAGGACAAAACCGTACGTTCTTTCAGAGACAAAATAACCCACCTTTTCAGAATGTACAATTTCAGAGACCTTTCCAAACAAACTTTAGACCATTTCAACAACATAATAACCAAAACAATCACACAAATTCCCAGCCTAGACAAAATCAACACTTTGTACCAAGGCAAAAATTTTCGAGTCAATTTAGGAGACCCAACTTCAATAATCAACCGGGTCGACCCAATATAAATCATAATGCTAACAGAAATTATCACGAACCAATGGAAGTAGATAGTTCTAACACTAGACTGTCATTACCAAGGAGAGCAGCTCACGTAAATAATATAGAATTTAATGAAAACGAAGTAAATGAAACAAATTACGATTTAAATTCTGTAAACGAAGAATTAAATTACGAAAATTCGCCAGCCGAGGAATACGATATCCAACAGCGAAATTTTCCCACTGCAGGGCCCTCAACGAGAGAACCGTGATAGACATAAATAATATGAATACATTATGTAAGTTACCGTATATAGAATTAAACGAAATATCAGGTAAATTTTTGTTAGACTCAGGATCTTCAAAAAATCTTTTGAATCCTGCTGTAGCATATTATAAGTTCCCTAAAAACATATTTACGCATGATTTTACCATACGCACCGTACATAGCATTTCGAAGCACTGTAAGCGTGCACGTATTAAACTTAAATCGATTTCAGAGGAAACACAAGAGTTCTGCCTGTTTAACTTTAACACATTTTTTTTCGGGATTGATTGGGATGGAATTTCTGAAACGAAACGAAGCTAAAATAGATTTTAAGGAGCACAAACTGTATATAGGCAAGAATATTATACCAATAAAATTCACAGATCTTAGCGTAAGTCGATCGGGACAAACAGAAGCCAACGCATATGGTTTAAAGCTACCCGAGACTCGTTTAAATTTAAACAATATAATAACCCAGCAGTATTTCATACGTAATGAAGAACTTGAGACAATTAATCACGTACTAAATAATAACCAAGCTTATAATGTAAGAGATAAGCCATTCAGCAGATTAAATAAACAATATGCATCTGAAACCAGATACAGCCACAGGAGAAGTCCGTTTGCACCAGTAGTTATACAAAATAACAATTCCAGTACAACTGATATTAATAATTTAAACACTTACGATACGGGGCGTAATAAAAAACAAATTAATAATGAGAATGTCTTAATTGAACAAATAGATACAGGAGAATTAAATGACGAGGAAAAACAATTGTTATTTAGTTTATTATCAGAATATCAGGACATATTTTTAAATAAAAACGAACCATTGACGCACACAAATGCGATAAAACATAGAATAAGGACAACAGACGACATACCCGTACGTACATAAACCGGAAGTAGACAGACAAATAAATGACATGTTAAGACAAAAAATCATTAGAAAAAGCCACAGCCCTTATAGCTCACCTATTTGGGTTATATCAAAGAAAATGGACAAATCAAATAAACAAAAATGGAGAATTGTGGTGGACTATAGGAAACTAAATGAAAAAACAATACCGGACAGACACCCAATTCCCAAAATTGATGAAATACTGGACAAAATTGGGCGAGCCCAATATTTTTCGACGATCGATTTGATCTCTGGGTATCACCAAATTGAAATGGACCCCAGGGACATAGAAAAAACAGCGTTTACCACCGATACAGGCCATTGGGAGTACACCAGGATGCCGTTCGGGTTATCTGGGGCTCCAGCGACCTTTTCTAGGCTCATGCAGAACGTATTAGAAGGCCTAATTGGACAAACATGCCTTGTATATATGGATGACGTCATAGTTTTCTCCACATCTTTACAGGAACACCTTGAGAAACTAAAACTAGTATTCGAGCGCTTCAGGCAAAGCAACTTAAAGATCCAGCTAGACAAAAGCGATTTCCTAAGGAAGAAAGCCGAGTTTTTAGGACACGTGGTCAGCCCAGACGGGATTCGTCCGAATCCAAAGAAACTGGACGCAATCAGGAAATTCCCGATACCTAAAACCCCAAAGGAAATAAAATCATTCCTAGGATTAGTTGGATACTATCGTAAATTCATAGAAAACTTCGCACACGTTACGAAACCACTAACAAAATGTTTAAGGAAAAACTCGAAGATAAACGTGAACGACGAAGAATACATTGCTGCCTTTATCTCATGTAAAGACATATTAATGAATTCACCTGTACTTATATCACCGGATTTTTCTAAAGACTTTATATTAACAACCGACGCTTCAAACGTAGCGATAGCCGGAATATTAAGCCAGGGCGAACCCAATGCGGATCACCCGATAGCTTACGCCAGCCGGACATTAAACGACACCGAATCCAGGTACAGCACAATCGAGAAAGAATTATTAGCCATCGTGTGGGCAACTAACTATTTTAGACCATACTTATACGGAAGGAAATTCACTATATACATGGACCATAAACCTTTAAAATGGTTATTTTCGTTGAAACAACCAAATTCAAAATTGCTCCGTTGGAGATTAAAATTAGAAGAATATGAATTTAAAATTGAATACAAAAAAGGAAAGCTAAACTGCGCAGCAGATGCACTGTCCAGAGTAGAAATAAACCCACTAGACATAGATAATCAGTCAATGGCGAATAATATCGACGAAGAGGAAGAAATCATAGAAATTGACGATGACGACACAGCAAACTCGAATGCCGATTCGTATTCGGCACCAGGCATACCAATACTCGAGGAAGAAATCGTTAACAGCAAAACCAATCAGATAGTTTTTAAAAATACGGATAAACCGGACATATTCTCAGTCAGAAGAGATAAAAGAAATTTCATCTATGCAAACTTCAATTTAAATAAACCGGATCAGATAGAGAAATTTATAAAAGAATACTGTTTACCACAAAGGAAATATTATTGCATTTTTGTAAATGAACAAGATTACGAACTAGTAAGTTCGGCAATCAATAAAAACTTTAATAACGTAGAATCACCCAAATTTTATAGATGTCTGGAAATTAGGAATGAAATTAACGAGGACGAATTAACCGAGACTATAACAAAATATCACGAGGCGAAGAGTAACCATCGCGGGGCTGATGAGACTTACCTAAGAATGAAGAAAATATACTACTATCCCAACTTAAAGAAACATATAGAGGAATATGTACGAAATTGCGAATTATGCAAAACGTGCAAATACAATAGGAACCCGGTACAAATAGCATTGGAGCACACCCCCACAGCTTCTAAACCATTAGAGATATTACACATTGACACATTCCAAATTGAACAAGCTATCTTCCTAACAATTATAGATCCATTTAGTAAATTTGGCCAAGCATTTCCAATAAAAAGTAAAAGTGCTACGGAAATTGCAAAAAACTTGATCAAGTACTTTTCACAGTATGGAGCGTGTAAAATAATAATCGCAGACCCAGGTACGGAGTTTTCAAACCAGGTAATTAAAGAACTATTAGAAACATATCAGATAGAGTTACATATAACAACACCGCAAAACCCAACATCCAATGGACCTATCGAAAGATTTCACAGCACGATTATTGAACATTAGTAGGTATAGAAGAGGGGTTCTAACTCCACCACACACCACACACCACCGGTGGTGGTGGTGGTGGTGGAACCACTGACCAGACCCGACGACCCCCGAGCTAGCCCGAGCACAAGGTGGTGGACCCGACGGCCCCCCGAGCTAACCCGAACACAAGGTGGCGGAGCCACTGACCAGACCCGAATATCTCCACCACCTGACTTCGTATTTAACCCGAACAAGTAGCGAACTAACCTGAGATGACGTAATCAAATTCAAAAGCCAGCGAACCTGTATTAGGCAAACGAGGAACCGCCATTTAAAATAACATGCGTAATAAGAAGGTAATTATTAGTAATAAATATAAACGACTTATCTAACCTGAGAAGTATATGAAAATTCGCTACCATAACGCACTTGCTGTACCCAGGTTTTAAGCTCATTTCTATATCAAAAAATGTGAAACAGTCGTCCCATACTAATAATATTAAAACTGCCAGTATTTGATAAAGTATAAAAAGGTATTTACTTCTATTTAAATTTATCTGAAAATTCGCTACCATAACACACTTGCTGTACCCAGGTTTTAAGCTCATTTCTATATCAAAAAATTGCTCAGTAACTCACCAAACATAGTCATTGCCTCCAGACAGATTATTTTCGTAAAACGTTTTAGTTCTGATTTTTCACAAGAAAACTAGACACATATTGATACAAAGACACCAACAAACCATAGCTCTATATACACAGAACTTTCTACAAATAAACACAACTTCTCGCTTCACTAAACTTATACACCTGTAATGAAAACACACCTATGGCTTATTAGGTAAGATTCCAAAAATTATTAAACACATAATTGTCATGACCGCGCCCGACTGATGATTTAAACTGTTATTAGCAGGCTATTCACCTAAACCGGAAACACTTGTGATAACGGTTAATCAGCTGATGTCATATTTAGAGTGTTTGCACTAAAATCATAACGTTTTATTTCGCTTCCCAGATCATATGACGGCTTTAGTTTAAATAGAGAATCGGTAGCGAATTTTTATATAAGTTATTTGGTGTAAATTATTTTATTATAAAATTGAAATATATGTTTTTTATATCGTAAACCCACCAAATTTGTTTCTTAGACAACGGTTTAAGGTTAGAAATAAAACACTCGATTGTAATACAATTAATTTATTAGGAGTAATAATATTTACATACAAAATATTACATAATGGCTCTTACAATACCAGTTAGAGGTTTATATTCAAATACACAGTCATGAATAATTAAACAGTAGGCCCTAGTTCTCGGAGCAAAATTGTCTTTACTCATAAACTCCACTTTGATGTCGACTGTTGAAGACTTGATTGATTCATTCTGGTGTTGGCAATCGATTACAAATAAAGCTCGATCTTTAAACTCATCATAATTTAAAAGAGGCTCCGGCATGTTTTTATAGTAAAAACTTTTTTGAAAATCTGTATACATCTGGTAGGCTTCAACATATTTTGATCTTTCGAAATCCATATTCATAGCCTCATAAGGGTAGCATTCTGAATTTAGGAACACTCGTAGATCTACCATACCGATGTTATCGAAGAAGTCACCTTTTTTGCTTATGTTATCTTTCCGATCTGTTTGAAACGCTATAATCACATATCTAGGTCTTTCCAAGTTGGTTGCAGTTTTAACAGCCCACACATCTCTGTTTATATCTCTGAGTGATGGTAGCTCATATATATCCCATTTCCGATATGCGAGAAATATAGATGTGTCTTTTGCTATTTTATCCATCAGTTCCAGCTTCATTTGATCGTTTGGAAATACATGTTTTGCTTTTAAAAACATGTTGGTTACAGCTATCTTAGATCTTGCTGTACCTGTGCTGTAATAGCAGTTGGAATCATTTCGAGCTCTTGTAAATCGGAAAGTATGTTTGCCACAGAGAACTCCTTTAAAGTGATGAAAGAAACTGAAGAGGAACCAAAGAGGTAGGAGCAAGTGAAACTTGTTATCGTTTAAGGTGATGTGATCTGATGATACATTCAACCCAGCATTGCTAAGAGATTTTGCTTCATTCTTACTAAACGAAAGCAGAGTTTTGATGTTTGTTGTGGTGTATGGATCTCGTACTCGCTCCACTTCCTTGTTATTTAATTCATAGATCATTGATTCAAACAGAGCTACTCCTCCGTTATTTGACATGTGGCAGACACCAGTAGCATTTTGTACTGCTAGAGGTTCCAGAGCACCTTCGATTATTAGAGCTGACTCTGCTAGACATACGAATGCATCTTGCTGATTGATGTTTATTTCAACTTCATCGCTGTTACCAAACGATTTAGTTGATGAATAGTAAGACCTAAGTTCTTCTCGATCAATGGAGTCGTCAAACTTGGGGTCTTTGAATATTTCTAGTTTTGATGACATGATAACCAAGACTTTTAAGGAATTCAATATTATCGGAACGAAGTGTATGCTTCAAAGGAGCTGATTGTACTAAATTTGTTTTGGTAGATTCGCTTGCTTTTATATCTTGAAAGACTAGCATTCTAGGCAATCTTTTTAAGCTCTAAGCGAACAGACACCTCTTCACCTTGAAAGTTTACAGGAACTGAATCTTGATCCACGATGTCGATGCTTATATTTGAAATCTCTCGTTTGTTTACTGGTAAATAAATTAGATTCTTAGGTTCTATATCGATTGCATAACCAGGATCGACCATCGGTGCAAACTCATATAACGTATGTGAAGGTTTTCCATTATAGTAAGAACCAGACACAATATTAGTTTCTATACGAATCTGTTAACATCCACTATTTCAACAGGTAAATCAGATTCATGGAAGACACCTGGTTGAAGAACTTGCTTTGAAAATCCCAGCATTCGCCCAATCGAATCATCAGATTCAAAACTGATACTTGTGAAACACTTTATTTCACATCTAATGGTGTTGGGATTAGGTCTTAGAATCAAAGCTAGCTGCTTTTGTTCACGTGTTGCTGTAGCACCAACAAGTTCATTTTGAAGCAAGTTTTCCAAATGTGTTATTTCATATGCACCAGTAGGTATCGTGATGATTCTCCAAGCAGCTCCTTCTTTTACATAAAATTTATTTTTACCTTTATATATGTTAGGTATGTTGTTGTATGTGTGAAAACCTATCAAAGCAACTGCATAACTACCACCTGGATCCAATTCAATTGGAGGATCGTAGTCTGTTGACAGATGACAACTGCGATCTTTCAACGTGAAGGTTTGCGACATGACTGAAACACAGATACTACTGTTTAAGGCTTTTATTTAAAAATTTTAAACATAAATGACCACAATTATAAGTATTATATTTCTGATACACATCATGATTGTATATTAGAGTAGAGTCTTTAAGGTAATGCTGCAACTCAACTGGCGGCTTCAAGTTTCCATATGAGTCAAAGTACACGGTTGTGTCACCACGTTTCTTAACTGCAACCCAATGACTGCCAGGTTCCTTGTTTGTTTGCAAATTCATGATAAGTGATTCATTCTTGCGTGGCCCATTCGATGGCAAAGTATCTCGCATGTATACACCTCTAAAATATGGAATTTTCATTTTACCAGCAAATTTCATAAGATCTTCATTTGTTAGAGGTCTTGCTGGTAAACATCTTACTCGTTTTTTGGTTTCTGCAAATACAACCCATAACCGCTACGCTGCTTCTTCAGATATAATCCTTTACCGAGTCTCTTATACTTTGGTTTTAATTTCAAACCATTACCTCTCTTACCCATAGCAATAGCCTCCATCGTTTTGTTATGCCGTTCTTCTTCTTCTAGTTTTTGTTTGGCTGATTTGGCATCGTTAACTGCTTTAGCAATGCCTGCAGCACCGCCACCTAGAGCACCTAGCGCTGACAGACCACCAAAAATTAAAGGTAGTAGTGGAAGGAAGCCTCCGCTTTTAGGTATTGGAATAACTCGCGGTTTCAGCACATTCTTACGCCCACCAATCTGTTTAACAATTGCGTGAGCGATATCAAACACAGCATTCTCTGATGGAATAAGATTTCTGTCTTTTAGAACTTCTCCAATCAGACTAAGAATGTTTTTAAAGGGAACTTTTTTCCTCGGTTTTGAGTTGATTACATCAAGACCCATACCGAGCTTTCTTTTAACTTTCATGGTGTTTGTAACACTCCAAGCGGCTAACTTTTCACCAAAACTCGCGTCCTTTGACTTGACTCTCTCCCAAGCTCGATTCTCCAACACTTCGTCGGCTCGATGCCTATCACTTAACTCTTTTGATTGAGAGTAAGCGATGTCGTGGTCTCGACAAGCACGATCTAAAGGATTGATACCTTGATCACCTCTAGCAAGACGTTCTTTAAGTTTAGTACCCGGGCCACAAAATTGATAACCAGGAACGTGCAGCTCAACAGGTAGCTTGTTAATGGCTGTGTTTACAAGACCTTCACCCTGTGACACCAACATTGATACTAACTGTGTGATCCGCTTACATGTCTATATTTATATACATACTCGAAAAATATAGTTTAGTTCCAGTCAAGATGCACACCATCAAACACGCTTCTGTCTTACCTATTACAAATATAGACGATGTTGTTGATACAGCAGAACAACAACTAAGGCATGGTCATCTCTTCCCAAACACAGTTAGAGGTATCATATGTGGTCCTAGTGGGTGTGGTAAAACAAATGTTATGTTAAGTTTATTGTTTGAACCGAACGGCTTAAAGTTTGATAACGTGTATGTGTATTCAAAGTCTCTGTATCAACCTAAATATAAGATGTTACAAAGGGTGTTGGATGCTACAAAAAGTGTTGGTTATTATCCATATAGTGAAAACGATGAAATATTAGATCCAGCAGAAGCCCAGGACAACTCGGTGTTTATATTCGATGATGTGGCTTGTGACAAACAAGATAAAATGAGAGCATACTTTAGTATGGGGAGACATAAGAATATTGATTCATTCTATCTCTGTCAAACATATACTCGAATACCCAAACATCTGATACGTGATAACGCTAACGTTTTGATTCTCTTTAAACAAGATGAAACGAACTTAAAACACATCTATGACGATCATGTGACCACTGATATGGACTTTAAACAATTTAAAAATATATGTTGTCAATGCTGGAATGGTAATAAGTATGGTGTGTTGGTGATTGTAAAAGAAAACGAAGTCCACAGAGGGAGATATAGAAAAGGATTCGATAGCTACATATTAATCTAATGGTCTACAACCAACAACAACAAAGAGATGTCTAGCAGGACAACCAACCAGCTAACAAGACAGACAACCTGTCTAAAACAACCTGTCTAAAAGAACTTGTCTAAAACAACCTGTCTAAAACAACCTGTCTAAAACAACCTGTCTAAAACAACCTGTCTAACAACCTGTCTAACAACCTGTCTAACAACCTGTCTAACAACCGGGTCTACCTGTTGTGTTAGATACCTAACACTAGATAGGCAGACATACAACCAATTCAAAGCTAGTACACCTTAAACCACCGAACTGTTTGCATCTCTTAACACGAAACAAAGAACTTTAGCAAGATGGAGGTGATGAGTAACCAAGAGAGAAAAATTAAGAAAAAGATTTTACAACTTGCTGAAAACATTCGAAAAAAACATTTAATGCTTAAGCTTGGCAGAGCTGAGAATGATGAAGCCCTGCAGCGTTTATATAAACCACTTGTTGACCCACTGAGTGAAATATCTAAAAATACATCAACGCTTAAACTACAGCCAACGGTTGAACAAATCAAAGAAGAAGAAGCTTCTGATGATATACCAGAAAAGAAACCCAAAGTTGAGTTCCTTAAAGACCATGAAGTTTTTGAAGCCGAACCAGAAGTAGAGACAAGTTTTGATGAGGATATCCCAACATTTGAAGAGCTTGAGGCAGATCTACAAACTGTCACAAACAACCCAGCATATCAAGAATTTTTGGAGCAATATCCTGAACGAGTTCGATATTATGTAGACAAGTATTTTACTGAACCACCGAGGCTTGCTACTATTGATCAAACGTATGGTGCTCGCTACGCTAAAGATACTGGTAGTTGGAGTCTTGGCAATAAACACTTGGACTTTACTGATAATGACATTCGACTAGGTCAAAGGAGATATCCGCAAACACAAGGTCTGCTAGAATTGATATTTATGAAAACACCTAGAGGGTATACCTATGACGATCTTCAACACTATAGAGATATTCTAGAAGCAACTAGTGTTCATAAAATGAACTACGATCCCAACGCACGAACCAAGGGTTGTTCCTCGGAAAAGTATCTGACTCTAATAAAACCAGTTATAAACCCAAGAGGACGAAGATCCTCAACTCCTCAAGGTTTTGGTTACGACACACATCATAACGCAGAACAAAAAACTGAACCTAGAGCTCAGAATGTAAGCAGCAACACTAACAACTATATGATACAAAATAACAAACAAATAGAATATGTCTATTGGGATGACATAAATGAGTTGGTTGATAGACTTAGACTTTTAGTAGCTTCCCAAGCTGCTGGTAATAATGCTCATAACAATGAAATTCAGTCAATCATTGAAGAACTGAAGGAGGTTGGTGTTATCGCCTAATATACCTACATATATCACAGATATACCTACCTTAGTGCTTAGTATAAAAATGTCTATCGATAAGTTCGGACGTTCCCAATCCAATAAAGGTTCTAAGTTTAAAATTATTGAAAGAGAGATTTTCCCAAGAACTGATAGTGGTGATTTTGATTTGCAAAGCCATAGATTGTGTAACATCGCTGATCCAGTTGATGCAACAGATGGTGTAAATAAAAAATTTGTTGATGTATGGATAGACGACTATCAGAAGAACAAAGATGAGGTAAAACAAAGAATCATTGCCATACTACTTGAAGCTGTACACAAACCTGAGTTGGAAGATTTAAAAAACGAATTTGAAAATAAATTGAAAATTTTAGCTAAGAACATAACTACTCAAGTTTTAAAAGATATTGATGTGTTAAAGAATAATAAGCTAAAGAATAAGCTGGGAGAAATAGACAGCAAACTAAAAGATTTACATGATAAGTGGATACTTTTAAATCCAACATCACCATGAGACGCAAAACTGTTGAACCATCTAACACCAAAAAACAAATTATTGATGAGTTATATAAACCAGCAAGAATCAATTTTAAACGTAGACGTACAATAATCAAAGGTTTAAATGATTTGTGGCAGATTGATTTAGCAGAATTTACAGACTACTACAAAGCAAACTCTGGTTACAAGTATATTTTAGTGGTTATTAATTGTTTTTCAAAGTATGTGTGGACTCGCCCTCTTAAATCTAAAACTGATGAAGAGGTGACTAAAGCTATGGCTGATATTTTATCTACTAGTACAGCGCCCTCTAGCATCCAGTCTGATCTTGGCCGCGAGTTCTATAACTCAAAATTTAACGCCTTAATGAAAAAATATAACATCAATCACTACAGCACTTATAGTGTGAAGAAGGCTGCAATGGTGGAAAGAGTTATACGTACCTTGAAAGAGAAGATCTATAAAAATTTCAACTTGATTGGTTCCTACAAGTGGATTAATACACTACCTGACGTGACTGCTGCTTACAACGCTACTGTTCATCGAACAACTGGTGTAAAACCTCAAGATGTTAACAAGAAAAATGAAAAAGCTATTCTGAAACAAGTTTACTCAAATCTGAAAGTGTTTAACAAAAATAAATTTAAAGTGGGTGATGTTGTACGTATAAGTAAAGCAAAAGCTCAATTTGAAAAGGGGTATACACCTCGCTGGTCAACAGAATTATTCAAGATTGTTAGTATTCATTTCACAAATCCAGTAACATACTTTCTTGAAGATATGCAGGGGAAACCAATCAGTGGAGGGTTTTACGAGGAAGAACTACAAACGACTAAACAAACAGACATCTATCTGGTTGAACGCATCTTGAGGAAGAAAGGCAAGCAGCTCTATGTAAAATGGCTGGGTTTCGATAAATCTCATAATTCTTGGATACATTCAGATGATGTTAAATAAGCTTATATTTAATGTATTAATGTACTTAGAATAAAATAAAAGTCTTTATTAAAATAATGTTATTTTATTTTTTCATCTGGTTACATACAATTCAGCTAAGTGAACAATTACAATTTATGTCGTAAATCAATAATATCCTGAATAAACTTCTCCTGCGGTACATCTGCTATCTGTAGATCGTTTCTCTTCGCCTTGAGGTATTCGACTTCGGTCTTTATTCTGTTAAAGAGATTTACAGAATTTGGATCATACAACATGTTTAAAACTACTTCGGAATCAGGGTGTTTATTTTTAAAGTTCTTGACAGCTCTTTTAAAACTTTTTTTCTGGGTCCTTACAGCATGATATGGATAGGTAGCATCCTTCTCATTTCTTGAAAGCAAACCAAAAACACAAAGTTTTCCAGGGTTGCTTGGTTTTGGAGATATATCTTCTAAATGTTCTGTGATTTTAGCATTTGTTTCTCGCATACGCTGCACTTCCTCATCTATCTCCATTAATTTCACTTCAATTTCTTTGAGGTTATCCTTGTATTTTTGATTAAATTCACTTACGAAAAAATCAAAAATAATTTGGTTGCACTTTTCATAGAAACTATTGGATATCCAACAAGCCAAATTTACTATTAAATCTTTACAGACATATGTACCAGATATCAAGTTGTTTTCAGCTTGTCTTCCACCAAAGTCCACCAAGTATGTAGCGGTTGTTGGTGTTAATTGAGATGTTGCTTCCGCCACTTCTAGGGCATCGGTATTCCGAGCCCCTGGAGATGAGTCTAAGTGGGCTCCTTTGGTTGAAATATTTAGGGTATCGGTATTCCGGCTACCTAACTGTTTCTTTAGCTGACCGTTGTAATAGACAATCAACTCTTTAGTTTTCTTATTTTCCAACCAATGATACAGTTTTTTCTCACCATTTTTACACAGCTTAGTCGCGACAATTTTGCTCCGAGAACTAGGGCCTACTGTTTAATTATTCATGACTGTGTATTTGAATATAAACCTCTAACTGGTATTGTAAGAGCCATTATGTAATATTTTGTATGTAAATATTATTACTCCTAATAAATTAATTGTATTACAATCGAGTGTTTTATTTCTAACCTTAAACCGTTGTCTAAGAAACAAATTTGGTGGGTTTACGATATAAAAAACATATATTTCAATTTTATAATAAAATAATTTACACCAAATAACTTATATAAAAATTCGCTACCGATTCTCTATTTAAACTAAAGCCGTCATATGATCTGGGAAGCGAAATAAAACGTTATGATTTTAGTGCAAACACTCTAAATATGACATCAGCTGATTAACCGTTATCACAAGTGTTTCCGGTTTAGGTGAATAGCCTGCTAATAACAGTTTAAATCATCAGTCGGGCGCGGTCATGACAATTATGTGTTTAATAATTTTTGGAATCTTACCTAATAAGCCATAGGTGTGTTTTCATTACAGGTGTATAAGTTTAGTGAAGCGAGAAGTTGTGTTTATTTGTAGAAAGTTCTGTGTATATAGAGCTATGGTTTGTTGGTGTCTTTGTATCAATATGTGTCTAGTTTTTTTGTGAAAAATCAGAACTAAAACGTTTTACGAAAATAATCTGTCTGGAGGCAATGACTATGTTTGGTGAGTTACTGAGCAATTTTTTGATATAGAAATGAGCTTAAAACCTGGGTACAGCAAGTGTGTTATGGTAGCGAATTTTCAGATAAATTTAAATAGAAGTAAATACCTTTTTATACTTTATCAAATACTGGCAGTTTTAATATTATTAGTATGGGACGACTGTTTCACATTTTTTGATATAGAAATGAGCTTAAAACCTGGGTACAGCAAGTGCGTTATGGTAGCGAATTTTCATATACTTCTCAGGTTAGATAAGTCGTTTATATTTATTACTAATAATTACCTTCTTATTACGCATGTTATTTTAAATGGCGGTTCCTCGTTTGCCTAATACAGGTTCGCTGGCTTTTGAATTTGATTACGTCATCTCAGGTTAGTTCGCTACTTGTTCGGGTTAAATACGAAGTCAGGTGGTGGAGATATTCGGGTCTAGTCAGTGGCTCCACCACCTTATGCAGTGGTTCCACCACCACCACCACCACCGGTGGTGTGTGGTGTGTGGTGGAGTTAGAACCCCTCTTCTATACCTACTAACATTATCGATTATTCAAAATGAAATTTAAAAATATGAAACCCATAGACTTAATACCATATTGTATATTCGCTTACAACTCGACAATACACTCACAGACACTAAAACCACCTTTTGATTTAATATTTGGCTACATACCCGAAATGTTTAACTATGACCCGGAAGTCATAATTACACAGGAATACAACGTACAACATAAAGATTTAATGCAAATTATTTACGAGATAATCAGAAGCAGGATAGAGAATTCAAAAATAAAAACGTTACAACGGACAAATAAAAACACGAACCAACCGTTTAAGGAGGGTGATATTGTCTATAAAAAGATACCACCAGGCTTTCATAAAAAAAATAAAAACCCATTTTCAGGACCGTACTCAATAATATCCCTATTAGAACATAACAAAGCTATTTTAATAAATCATAAAAATGACGAACAGATGATAGCACATTTAAGAAATTTACGTATTGCAGGTTCCTTGCCACGGGAATAACAGCCCAAATACAAGACTTGACAGACAACCCAGGCATGTTACCAAAGAAATTAGGCACAGCATACACTGAGACTAGCAACTGGAATCTGATACACATACATGACTTGACACAATTACATAGAGACTACAACCAAATAAAAAGACACTACGCAAATACAGTTACCTTCATGACAAAAGATTACCATTCTGAATATCATAATTTCATATTGACATTGAATTTCACCATAGATAATGTAGACGATATATTTTATAGGATTTTTCCGAATAACAATATTATTAATAGACGAAAACGTGGCCTAATAAACGGACTAGGTTCTATATTTAAGTCAATCACGGGGAATCTCGATTCACAAGATGGGGAACGCATTCAACAAGCATTAGAAGTCTTAACGACAGATCAAAATAAAATTCATGAACTTTTTAGGTCTTAAAATTCAATCATGATCGAGGCAATAGTCGAGTTTAATAACACGATAGTAGGATTGAGTCATAACCAAGGCACGATAGTAAATAGGATAAATGAATTAGGTAATACAGTAGAAAGCCTGCGAAGTGAACAAATAATAATGATAATGAGTTCACTATCATCGCATTAAGATTCTAGAGTACTCATGCAGCTAATACAATTATTAAACAATATTCAAGAAACAGCATTAACAACAGAAAAGGCCATCACTTTTGCAAAATTAGGAATCTTTCACACATCAATATTAAAACCAACATTTATAATAAAAGAAATCAATAAAATCCAAAATTATGCAACTAATGCTAAAGTAATAACAACCACTGATCTAAATCTATACGAAAAAGTCTTTAAAATAAAAGCCGTCCAAAACAATTTCAAAATTATATTTCAAATAGAAATACCTCTGGTAGATGAATCAGAATATGATTATTATCAATTATATACATTACCTGTCCCTAGAAAGACACACCTTTTTACCATGATAATTCCTAGAACCAAATACCTTATCCTAAGCAGTAAACAATATGCCTATCGTAATGAAGAATGTCAAAATTTAAAGAACCAAATATATTTTTGCAAAGACGACAATCCAACAACCATGAATGATCAAAACCCATGTGAAATAAAGCTAATAAAATTTCAAAAACCTATTAACAATTGTAATCAAGAATTAGTCAAAATTAATAGAACCACAGTTTCGAGATATGGAACCAGTCAGTATATAGTTATAGCACCCGAAGAAACTAACGCCAGAATAACTTGCAAGGAACAGGAGTGGACCAACATCATCAAGGGTACAAAATTAATCAACCTGCAACCAAATTGCCAATTAACCATAGGCAACAAAATTTACAAGACCGGCCCAGCATTAACAACAGAAAAGGCCATCACTTTTGCAAAATTAGGAATCTTTCACACATCAATATTAAAACCAACATTTATAATAAAAGAAATCAATAAAATCCAAAATTATGCAACTAATGCTA
This sequence comes from Tillus elongatus, assembly GCA_964006375.1. Classification (NCBI taxonomy): domain Eukaryota; kingdom Metazoa; phylum Arthropoda; class Insecta; order Coleoptera; family Cleridae; genus Tillus; species Tillus elongatus. The sequence goes on from OZ023262.1 coordinate 143,162,046, forward strand.
AAGTAATAACAACCACTGATCTAAATCTATACGAAAAAGTCTTTAAAATAAAAGCCGCCCAAAACAATTTCAAAATTATATTTCAAATAGAAATACCTCTGGTAGATGAATCAGAATATGATTATTATCAATTATATACATTACCTGTCCCTAGAAAGACACACCTTTTTACCATGATAATTCCTAGAACCAAATACCTTATCCTAAGCAGTAAACAATATGCCTATCGTAATGAAGAATGTCAAAATTTAAAGAACCAAATATATTTTTGCAAAGACGACAATCCAACAACCATGAATGATCAAAACCCATGTGAAATAAAGCTAATAAAATTTCAAAAACCTATTAACAATTGTAATCAAGAATTAGTCAAAATTAATAGAACCACAGTTTCGAGATATGGAACCAGTCAGTATATAGTTATAGCACCCGAAGAAACTAACGCCAGAATAACTTGCAAGGAACAGGAGTGGACCAACATCATCAAGGGTACAAAATTAATCAACCTGCAACCAAATTGCCAATTAACCATAGGCAACAAAATTTACAAGACCGGCCCAGCAACAGCAGAAACACAACAAATATTCAACCTGCCTACACTAGAAACCCCCATTCAAGAAGATCAACCAAATCCAGGACCAGTACCCAAAATATCATTAGAAAACGTACAGCTACACAACATCAATCAAATCCAACACCAACTTCAAAAAATTAAACAAAATATACCAGGACCTATAACAATACCAATCCATCACCTGAGTATATGGACAATATTACTGTACATAGCTGTCTTAATAACCATCACAACGATAGCCGTCCGAATGGGGTTGAAGAAACGAAGAACCCGCAAAGAAGATAAAAGAACAAAAACAGGAACCACCGAGTCCGGATTTCCGTTGAAAATCCGGAACGAACCATAGCTTCGTCTTTAAAAAGGGGAGGAGATAAATGGAGCCCAAACAATGGCCCATTATAATACAATGTCGCCTTCCCACGGTAGGAACCGCTGAGTCAGCCGCCGTCTTAACGGAGCCAAGAACTTGCAGGTTCAAAGTGCAAGTAGAACGGAATATCACTGTGAGAATCAACATCAGCAGATTCCTTGTTATCCAGAGACAATAGTGCCACGCCTGGAGGGAAGACTATAAAGAGGCTAATCACAGAGGTAGAACCGTTCATTCTTGTTCCGAGTTAGTCATTCGCACACCGAGTGCATAGACATTAGATCACATGTAGGTTGATCGTCTTATTTTTAGTATATTATATTATTCATTTTTTTGTAACTAAGTAATTAAGTATTGATTGTTCAAAGTATTAAATAAATTGTTTTAAAAATTCAAACGTCTTAACCGTGAAGTTAAGTCGCAGATGATACGGCTATAGTATATACTAAGGATTCGTGGGAAGGACTGGAAATCTGGTTAAACCACATTTTTTAATGATAAAAAGATACTTTGAAAGCAATCAATTGACAGTCAATATAGATAAGACCACATTTCTAAGCTTCTCTATTCAGCAGCCCCATAAAATCCCGTCACTGTGTTTCTCTGACGAAAACGGAGAATTTATGGTGTGCTCATCTCAGACTGTCAGATATCTGGGTGTGATTCTGGATCCCAATTTAAGATGAAAGAGCCATATAAATTACCTGGTTAAAAAGTTGAGATGTCTATTGCCTAAATTTCGGGTTCTCAAGGACTACCTAAAAATAGAACAACTAAAAGAGCTCTATTTTGCCATCATTCAGAGTCATTTGTCACATGGCATTGTAGGCTGGGGAGGTATCTCTAAAACACATTAGAGAAATCTTGAGATAATTCAGAAATGGTTTCTTAAGATTATGTTAGGCAAGAGACGAACCTACCCGACAGATTTATTGTTTAAAAATGCACGCGTATTTGATGTCCGGCAAATATACTGTTACGCAATGTTAGTTAGGCAGCATGAAACTATCCATCATTTCCAGAATAGACCAGAAATAGAGAAACGCTTTGTGGAACTACGAGATGCGCAACGTCAATTGGCCAGAGAAATTACAGCTACCTGGAGTAGAGGCTTTACAACTGTCTAACCATTGTGTTTAAAGAAACGAATATATGCCACGCTTATAAGAGGATGTTGAAAGATTGGTTGCATCACAACAGGCAACTCATTCTTAGCATTCTAGATTGAAGCAAAATTGCGGGGTGTTTTGGGGCTGGGGAAAAGCTGCAATGTTTGAAGAGTTCGCGAGTATGTGTGTGTGTGTGTGTGTGCCTGTGTGTGCATATGTCTTGACAATTCTGCATATATGACCGTGTGTGTGTTGGGGTCCGTATTATTGTGTGCTATTCTGTTTTGTTTTATTATATGTTTATTTTATATACTAGTGTTTGTGTCGTTAAGTTTAGGTAAACATATTTGGTATACTTACATATATCGCATGTTTTGGACTTGATGCTTAACTTTTCACAGCATGCTGAAGTTCGTAATGTGTTTCCACGCACAAGTATATTTTTAGATACTTCAGTAGATAACTTGTGTTTATTCGAGTCACTAATTTAAAATCTTTTGTTTGTATATATATTATATTATATATATATATATATATATATATATATATATATATATATATATATATATATATATATATATATATATATATATATAGAGAGAGAGAGAGAGAGAGAGAGAGGAAAGTGGGAGAATGGTGTGCATCTAAGCAGGAATCATTGTAGAAATAGAACCAATTATGTTGCTAAAATTTTGAGTGTTCATAGAAGCCCTAGTTTTTCTACTTTCAATTAGTTATATTGCATTTACCGAGAATCTAATTATAAAACTATATAGTTACAAAAAGTCTGGACGCAGCAAGTGCGTTATGGAAGTTAATTTTTATAAAAATGTTTTTAATAGCAAATATGTCTCTAATGGAAGCAGTTTCCCAGCCAACAAACCTTAGGTTAATAACTAAAATAATACATTGAATTATTGAAATTTGAAGCATTTGTTAAAAATGTGTTACCAAAACGCACTTACCGCGTCTATATTTTTTTCTTACAATTATGCATCATATTTGGATTAAAAAAATGCAAAAATGCAATTAAATAAGCGTGTTCGACAACAATATTTGTAGGGATCACCAACTACTTATGGGCCATCCTGTGATTGTCAAAATAATTTTATAAGATGCAGCTCAAGACGCCCTACAATTAACGTATACAACTTTTTCTCTTATCTTGTATAATAATAATAATTATATTGAGCTTTACCATAGAAATTAGTCACCCTGTATATATGTAAACAGATAAAAACTAAATATAAACAAGGATATGGATTCTAGGCGCCCTAGTTTGCGATCATTTGAAGAAACATCTTTAAAAGTCAAAAGTCGCGGTCTCTTCAATAACGATTTTTTTTTACGAAAATTAGCTAAAAATTATAGATCGTTAAACCATAAACTTAACTAAAACTACCGCCAAAGCATCAGAGAAAGGGTCTATTTGAAATGAATTTTCTGTAAATATTTTAGTAAAATGTAAGACAATGGCGGTTGAAGTTGAAACTTAACTATTTGCAGAACACTTTTCTTGCGACATTTTCTTTACATAATCCGTATTTGTTTCAGGTTCTTTGTATAAATGTTGCCAATTTTGACGTTTCAAATCGCGACTTTGACGTTTTGAGGAAAACCCCAATTTTTTTAAAATCCCATAACTTTTTTGTCTTTAAACTTACATACCTAGTTTTTGGTACATGGTTCACTCTTTATAATACAATCATGCGTACCAAATTTGGTTGCCCTTACTTTGTTATTTCCGGAGATATCAATTTTTTCCGAAATAAAATACAAAATTTCCGGGAAAACCTGGGCCGGTTTTCCTGGCTAACGGACTATTTGCCTGTACTTATCGGTTACGAGATTTAAGTTATAATAAAGCTGAAAGTTATCAAAATTTATTAACTTATGTTTAATTAACCCAAATAAAAAAAATATATAAAAATATGCACATTGTAAATTTGTTTTAAAAGGTTTTTCGGAATTGGTCTCCGAAACCGATGTCATGGTGTTCTAACGCCACATGCTGGTTACGAAGGGTTAATCTTGAACCCTGCTTAACCCAATGCACTAAAACCAGCCTCCGCCCAAAGAAATAGTCACTCATTAATGGCAAATGCTCTTAAATGCAAAGTTCCATCAATAAAATAAAAGAGGTCGTTAACTTGTTCAAAGTTTGACATGTTAAGCAAAATTCCATAAAAGTGCTGTTCATTAAAATTTGTTGTTCATTTTAGAAAATATTTGCAAGAAAATCATTTCAAATAGACCCTTTCTTTGATAGTTTGGCAGTAGTTTTAGTTATAAAGTGTATCATATGGATCAATAGTCTTTAACTTTAGCGAATTTTCATAGAAAAAATTCGCTATTGTGGAGACGGCAACTTTTGAATTGTGAGCAGATTTCTTTAAATGGGCATGAACTTGGCCCCCTAGAGTCCACATATACAGTTTGACGTATTTCTACGGTAAAGCTCAATATATCCGTTATATATATATATATATATATATATATATATATATATATATATATATATATATATATATATATATATATATATATATATATATATATATATATATATATATATATATATATATATATATATATATATATATATATATATATATATATATATATATATATATATCTTACTATATAGGTTGTACTGGTAACCAAATTTGACATATGTAGTTATTAAAAATATTTTTTAGAAAATTCACTACCACAAGGCATTTACTGCATCCAGACTTTTATATATTTGTGAAGGGATTTACTTGATTTTTATCATTTCAGATTTTTCTTCATTTTAATTTTGTCATGTATTTTTTTATGTATTTATGAAGGGCATTTTAGTTGCTTGTATCTATTACGAGACTTAAGTTATAATAAAGCTGAAAGTTATCAAAATTTATCAACCTATATTTACTTAACCTAAATTTAAAAAAAAAAAATAATAATATGCACATTGTTAATTTGTTTTCAAAGGTTTTCTGAAATTGGTCTCCGAAACTGATGTTAGCTATGCTGTTCTAACGCCGCATGCTGGTTACGAAAGGTTAATTTTCAGCTCTACTTAACCCAACTCGCTAAAACCAGCCACAGCCTAAAAATAGTCACTCATTGATGAAAAATGCTCTTAAACGAAAAGCTGCATCGATAAAATAAGAGAGGTCTTCAAATTCTTCAAAGTTCTATATGTTAAGAAAAAACCATAAAACCAAAAATTTGTTGAAAATATGATATATTTTCTGAAGTGAAAGATGCGAATGGGTTTGTAAATTGGTCATTTAACCAGAAAGTGGTGTAATGTTTCTTTCTTAAGTAAGTTGCAAATAATGCAGTTTTGTGACGGATAGATTTTATAAGCGTTACCGTTAAGATCGAAACCAATAACCCGTACCTACTTTCGCAGTTCGAAGTTGATGAATTACTCGCAGTTTTATAAGGACCCTTGTAGTCGATCACAATTTGACATCATCTGAGAATAATGAGGAACATATCTGGCTGCTGAGTTAGCGTATGTACTTTCATCAACTTACAAAAAATTAAGGAATTTTATACTTGGAACTGCGATATCTACTAACTAATCTAACTTATATTATGTACGTACGATTTTAATGGTCACCAAGGCAATTCTAGTATGAAGGTTGCAATGTTCTATAATGACAGCAATCATTAAACCTCCTATAAACATTACAGTAGTTTCTTTCATATATCCGTAGCAGGTTTTGAACGAATCCATAATTCCCAAAGCCGGAAAAAGAAAAACCGGCATCAAAGCTGTAATGCCCAAAGGAAACACTTCAACCATCCAATAAATTGCCATTACACATACTGTATAAAAACATCTTGATGCTGGAATGTCGTTTAACAAGATAATAGGCAAAAAAATTATTGGAGTTAGAATTATAAGGAAAGTTTGCCAGTAGAAGCCCATAAAACGCAATATATCAAGTGCCTTCATTGTGTAATCTTTTTGACAGGATAACTTTTAATCATATTTTATATTATCATGTTTAGTGATTTTCAAAAATTCCATGACAACAGTATTTGTTTTTTATCAGAGCGGACCATTTACATTCGTTTAACTTTATTATAGTTATTAATGATACATCCTGTCCATTTGTTGACATTGAGGGTGCTTATGATGTGAGTATCAGCCATGATATAAGGCTTGTTATTTGTATCATGAGTATCAGCATTCTCGAACAAGAAATGTTCAGTATACTGCCGTGCTAAGACAAAAAGTCCTAAGTGCGAAAAAATTAATTTCGCCTTTTTTTTACTTGTGTATATTTTTATACCAACTTTCATTCCACAAAGTGTGAATGTTGTAGCTTCTGCGGAAATAGGCTAATTTGGCATAAGTAATTTAGACCTACCGACAATAAGCATCTGCCTGCCAGGTCAAATAATCCTAAGTGTAGTATGCCAAGTCAATTTGCCCTAACTAAAGCAAAGATTGCGGATACGATATTCTGACTTAGTACCTCTATTGCATGAGTTGGGAGACTCAGGTGTATGTTATTTGAGTAAATTAACCTTACCTTCGCATAGTGATGGGTCGTTATTTAACTGTCACCTATTTTTAAACGGTTACCGAGCCGTAACGGTAACCACCAGTTATGGATTTATAAAAATAACAGCTTAAAAAGTAACACTTTTTACACTAAACTAGAATTCGGAGTCGTGTCTGTTTCAGTTCTACTGCAACTAGGTTCGATGAATAAACATCGGTTTTCATCGGCAACTGTTATTTAACCATTTAACGGGATGAATAGCCCTGAGATTGGGAATGCTAAATATGTATGGTTATACAGTATAGAGCGGACTGTACTTCATAACATTATTACTTATACTACTGTGCTCGCTCTCGCTCACAGCTTTAGGGACGTACGATCTTCGGTACAATAAAACGGTTTAATTTTAATTTTAACTTTAACCGGTAGTTGATGGCATACGGACACTACTACACAGAGTTATTCTGTTAAACTGAGAAGCTGTTCTTTTGGAAACAGTTGAGTTTCCCACTAGTATGTAAAGCCAAATATTTAATAATAAAAAATGTTGGGTGAAAAGATGAATTTCTGTAAAAACGTGTTATTACTTTCACTATAGACAACGCAAAATAGGGATATTTCACGTGAAATTAAAGTACTTATTTATTTAAATTTATATACCTACATTACCTAAGAAAACAGTTAACACGTCATTTTCGTTTGTCTGATAATAGTTATCAAATTGATAAAAAAATATAATGATACAACATTTTTTAATATCTATATACATTTAAATATAAAAAATTAAATGAATATATATATATATATATATATATATATATATACACAGGGTGTTTCCAAATTGATGCGAAAAATTTTACAGAGTGATTCTTTGGAGAAAAATAAGGGGTGTCTTTTTATTAAGTTTTTCTTGAAACCCCTTCTCCTCCAAGTTACAGCCCTTTGAAATTTTTAAAACTAATTTTAAAACAACGAATATTAAAATAAGTAAATAAACAATTAATACTATATATCTTCCAATTTTTTTTAAACTCAAACTCAAACTCAATGTTTTATACTGTTGGCTGTTGTTTGCACAGTTTTTAAAAGTGGACTGATCGACTGATAAAGATGACCAGTTAACCGAAAATGTAACTAGAGATAGAGATCTTTCTAAGAATAAAAACATAATGTAATAACAAACCATATGTACAGAATAAAGGCAAATTTCTTTACCGAAATTTTATGAGCTGCGTTATGTTATGGAGTTCTTAGAATCACTCCCTGTGTGGAAATAAAAGTTCTAACGTCTAACGTCCCAAGACGTGATAAATAATGATATTTATTGATTCTTGCTGTGGCATTGACATTTACGTAAAGACCCCTCATAAAATAAATTTGTTAGAAATGACTAGTTTATAATTCCTAAAACATCTAAGTAAATACTAATATAAGACTCCTATCTGATTTCTAAAAGTTTCACTTCAGAGTGGCAAAAGATTTACGACACGCTTATTATAATTTCTTAACCCTTTGTTTCCTTTTCATATCGACAAAATTTGAGATTTATACACTACGTGAAATAACGGGGTAAAGATACAATGCATTTATACTAGTGTGCTCGCTCTCGCTCACAGCTTTGGGAATGTAGGATACTATCGATCGACTATCCAGTTTAAAATGACAGATAAATAACTGAAGCCGTTATTTTCACCGGTTATTATTAAATAACGTTAACGGCCTCAACTGTTAACAGAAAATAACCGTTTTTCCCATCACTACCTTCGCATATTATTCCCGCACATATTATGAACTGTTGTTAGTGAATATGTTTTATGAATTTCTTGGATTGCTGAAGGCACAAAACAAAACGAATTTTTCAGAAATAGGTATTTATCAAAGGACTATTGGAAAAAACTGGATAAAGTTGAAATACTTTCTTGTGAGGTTTTTATGTTTTATGCACTTAGTGTTTTATGTAGTGCTTGTAATTCCATTACGTATATTTCAGAAAAAAACCGTAATTCTTTCATTGCTGTACATGATATGATGTGACTTTTATTAAAACTTTGGCACTATCCTTTGTTGATACGGCTGTAAATGACAGCGTCTACAATAGACAAAAGCGTTATAATAAACAAGAAAAGTTGTGAGTTATACAAAAATCTGATTTGCCAGTTTCCGAAAGAAAAAACAAACATGTTTGTAGAAAGCGAAGAAGCCTAGTTGCAAGTAGACTGGTAATCTAACGGCAGAAGGAAGTGCCGTATAACAGAGAGAGGCAGTGAATGAGGAATTTTAGAGACTAAGTGTCGATGGTCAGAGGCAGTTTATCTTCTAAGCTGTGAAAAAACGAGTAAGAAAAGCAAAAGAACCAACACAGAGTCACGAAGACAGTACACGTTGACTTATTATTTAAAAGACACAAAGAACGATGCAGCAATAAAGGGGCCAGATGAAAAAAGATTATATTGCTGTGCAGATCTGGAAAAGGCATATTATTCATGTATTTGCAAAAGTTACTGAGCAATTTTTTCCAGGTGGTAATGTTTCCCAGGCTAGGCGTGTTCAAGAAAATTATATTTACTCAAGAGTGATTTGTTTGAATGAAAACGTATTCCAATGGAACAACAAACTAAATCCCGAACTCCCCATTCAGTCTTGTCGCACAATGGCGGAGACCAGCACAATATAATATCAGCATTTTATAAAGTTATAACACACAAACGGGACGCCAAAGCAATAACCATCTGGGTGGATAATTGTGGCGCTCAAAATAAAACTGGGAGCTTTTTAGCTTTCTTATTTATTTTTTCAAGTAAGAAACAAATCTAAACTTATTGAAAATCAAATATTTGGAGAGTACACACACTTTTATATCCGCCGACAGCTTCCACCACCAAGTCGAGAAATCACTCAAACAGATGAGCAAAGTATATGATTTAAATGACTAAATTGAATGTGTCATAAAGTCCAATAACTACCGTGTCAGTGGCAAAGATATGAAGATTTACAGAATTAAACTTTTCACAGCAAAAGCTTTTGAAGAACGTGTCCCAAAGCTTACTTACAACGGATCTCCTCAGAAGGGATAGAAACTTTAGATGATTAAGACTGAACATGTACTGTTTATTTTTATTATTGTCTATAGGTTTCTTTTATTTCGATAATAACTAACACTTTTGTTAATATTAGTACAACACTGCTTACATTTGTTACAATAAATGTAATGTTAAGTTTTCAGTCAATAGATATTATCTTATTATTTTACCTGTGACACACACACACACACACACACACACACACACACACACACATATATATATATATATATATATATATATATATATATATATATATATATATATATATATATATATATATATATATATAATGGATTCATATATACACTTTTATCATTATTACTAATTTGTGATATACGATATATCTAGTAAATAAATCAATTGATTTTAAGCATGATTTCTTAGGTCCAAATGTCTTATATGCCAGATACGTCGTATTTCAAGTAAAAATATTCGAGAGACAATGAGACAATTTTCTATCTATCGCTACTTCTAAAAGACTTAACTGCGAATTATCAAAAATATTTGTAATTTTACTTCAACACTTAAACTTGACTACCCACCATGTCAAGTAAGTATATAATATATATATATATATATATATATATATATATATATATATATATATATATATATATATATATATATATATATATATATATATATATATATCAGCTAAAAATTTAGAAAACATTGGTTTGCTGGTGATGGCAGGAGGTTATCCAAAAAAACTGCAATAACTCAAAATGTTTTCGTATGCAGATACGACATTTTGACTTAGCGTAGCAGTATACATTTGCCACATAACACTGTGTCAAGAATAAAATCGCTTTATGAAGATCGAAATATATTTCTAAAAGTCAACGGTGAACTGAAAGGTTTAAGAACAGTGAATATTGGTTTGCCACAAAATAGCAAACGAAGTAAGGTAATACCGGACAGAGTAACATGGACACATCTAAAAAAAAATTTCACTTATAGTCGTGAAAAATGTATAACCTCGTTTTTATACAAGTAGTATTATTGGTAGTAGATTATACAAAGTAGCACTCACAAGATAAAATTATAATTTCTGGTGTTATAATGTTCTTTTTAAAACACTGCAACATGTTAATGTTATCATCACATTGACTAACATTAACAGATATAAGTTTATGCGCCTATACAGTCTCATACTTCGTCATAAGTCAATGTTTACTAATGGGTAGTATATCATTTGTCATTAATTGAAACGCCTGTATACTGTGTTTGATATTTTTGAATGCAAATAACTAAATACAGTGAACAATACGGTTATAATAATAACATCATTGAGAATGAACAGAATGAGTACACTTGGAGAAACCCAAATCACAACAACACTTATTTCAGAGACCTTATGATCGTTTCGTTGACAATGTCAACATCTTCAGAGGAATAAAAATTCTAAACTAAACAACTAGCTAACCGTGTATTTATATCGCGTAAAGGTAAACGAACTAGTCCGAAGTAAAATTGTCGTCCAAGAACGATCGTTTGTTTATTGTGTAGTGAAACTACGAGGTCGAAGAATCTTCTGGTCGACAAATTTATAAGCCCTTACCTAATATACGGATAATAGGTTTAAAGGAACCAAGTTATTTAAGGAATCTGCACGTTCCCTTTCGATCTAGAAATTTACTATGTGGATATTGGATCAAGCCGATAAACATCTGACGAGATAAACAACATCAACTCCGCTCATCTTTTTTAAATAGAAAACTAAAACCGGGTGTTTGGCTCACCATGTTAACTCTAACAAAGGATAAATAATTCAACTAAAATACTACATAAAAACTATATTTATATTGATTTTAATTCTTCGTGACAGTATTTATATTGACCTCATAGATACAAACAAAACGAACAGATCTTTAAGTCGAGACGAACGTAGAGATTAGTATATGTATAAACCGGCCGAGTTATTGAAAGTAATTTGTTATTCTACAAGAAAAATTAGGAGTGTTTAAGCGGTCAAATGGAAAGTGAAAATAAACCAATTACATTTTATCTGCAGAACTATTCTCTCTCTTGCAACTTTTTGAAGAACGAAGGAAATGTGATTTTGTCCACATTTTTGCATCCGTTATTACGATTACAGATGGATGAGGATTCTGGCATGGATGCGGTTGACCTGGAAGAGCTGAATGATTCTCATAAGAGCATAAAGCCAGAAAATATGTTCCCTGCGGCAATTGTGGTAGGTTTTTGGGGTTTTGTAAAATTCACAATTGATGACATTGTCAACGAAACGATCGTAAGGTCTCTGAAATAAGTATTGTGGTGATTTGGGTTTCTCCAAGTCTACTTATTAGTGCCCATCACAGGTTCCAGTTTTCACATAATGAACAGAATGAGGCAACATAACAAAATTTTTGGAGCTCTATTGGAATCCAAAGTAGCGAAATTGATGTGAACGACACGCCTCTCACGACGAATAGTTGGTTGTGGTAGAACCCTTAACACATCTGTAAGCAGAGCCATTGCCTCATCTGCCACATGCGTATATACAAAACACTTTTCTTTGTTGCTTTACCCTCTCCTATAATTTCTATGACTTTTCCAATAATATGATAGACTTCATCTTTAGACGCATGATGCTTATCAATTGTGAATTTTACAAAAACCCAAAAACCTATCACAATTGCCGCAGAGAACTGGTTCAATATTATCATAAAAACCATTCCTTGGACAAGTGTCCGAGCAAAGATTGCACGTAGGATTAAATTCATTCGTTCTTTTTTAGCACATATATTTTCAACGTTGCCGTCTTTTTCTAATGATCATTTAGAATTATACATGAAGTAAATACGGACCAGTTTCTGGATACTTCACTCAATTACAGCGCGGAATTTAAAATCTTGTTGTAGGCGTCCGAAAACATAATTTCGGAATCCAAGAGCAGGACAAGCTAACGGTTTATATTGGTTTTAAATACACCTTTAGAAAATATGGAGCTGCCTAGGGGACTATCGGTTATTTTTATCAATTTCAGATGGCTGCCACAGTAAAGAAAAATACGTTAAAAGCGAAAAAAAAGTCTAGATAACTTTTTACATTTGACGAGAATAAATGAAAACGGGACTCCTAAAAGGATAATTGAATCGTTTATTTCAGAAACCACCTAAGCGACAAAAATTCCAAAAATGTTGTTTTGTTGGTAATGTTCACTACGGAGTTCACTAGCGCAGAAATAACCTTTGTTCCATATCACCGATGCTATTTGGCAGCCTTGAAAAGAATCCGTTTATTTCAGACAAAACCCAAGCGCCGTCGCATAGGTTCTTTCTGCGGTAGATTTCACTCGCGACGGTTGGCGGCCTTGACGACACCTGTCACGTGTTCCGTGGCTCGCTGTTTTGTTTGTAGTTTGTATCGAAGGTTACCGACATCCAAACACTGAGTGGATAATATTATTTTTCGTGCGTTTTCGGTGAAAAATAAGGTGTTATTTTGTGGTTTATCATACATTATTATAGTTCTTAAGCCATGTCTGATAGTTCCGATAGTTCGGATGATGAACCTAATCCCAAGCGTAGGCGTGGAGTTGTGCAGGAAGAAAAATACCAACGGACCATTATTCGGAATGCTAGGCTCAAAGGATTGCAGTACGTCTCGTACAAAGGAAAAGAAGTTCCCAGCAAAGCCCCGCTGAATGATGTAAACTCTAAGTGCCATTTGAAATGTTATTTGAAACTTACGGATGAAATAATACGAGAACAATGGGAAACATTTTACTCTTTGGAAAGTAAAAACACCCAAGACACGTACCTCCAAGCTTTAATGGAGGTTATGCCTGTGAAACGTAGACGCAAAAACCACAGCCCTAATGAAAATAATGAGCAAGCTCAAGAAAACCCTGACGTGCCTACTGGTGACTTGGCAAACCGAAAATCCCATTCATACAAGTATAACTTGAAAGTAAATGGTGTCTTACTCAAGTTTGTAGAGGTGTTTTCTTGAAAGTGTTTCTAATTTCTGACAATAGAGTCAAAATAATAAATAAATGTTCTGTCCTTCACAAAAGCCCTTTAGATATAAGGGGAAAATCTAGAAGTGGAAACGCACTTCCCGGTAACGTTTGTGTGAGAATACAGCAACACATTGAGAAATTTGATGTCAAGGAAACCCATTATGGGGGAAAACCTAAAAAATATCTTGACGCTAGACTTGATGTCGTAAAAATGCATGCAATGTTTATTTTAGACAACCCTGATCTAAAAAATAAAGTAAAGTATAGTTTCTACAACAAATACTACAAAGAGAACTTTGCCTACTGTTTTGGAAGGCCACAAGTTGATGTGTGTTCAACTTGCGAAAGACTGTCGGCCAAACTGAAAGACAAGGGTTTAAGTGACAATGCTAAAAGAAATGTAGCTGCTGAAAAAATGGTACACTCAAGGCGAGCAAAGAAGTTTTACAAAGCTATGGATGAGGCAAGCAAAAACAAAGATGACGACACGGTCGCACTAGCCTTCGACTATATGCAAAACTTACCCTTGCCACACATACCTGTACAGGAGGTGTTTTATATGAGGCAGCTCTGGGTAAATGTGTTTTCGTTACACGATTTGAAAACTAATGCTTCCAAACTATATGTCTATCATGAGGGCGAAGCAAACAAAGGCCCAGACGAAGTATGTTCAATGCTACTGAACTATTTCAATGACATTCCAGTTAATGTGAAGCATCTCATACTGTTTTGTGATGGCCCATCAGGCTAAATAAAAATCATGCAGTCGTGCGTTTTTTACTAAACCTCTGTGACTCAGGACGGTTTGAAACAATAACTCACAACTTCCCTGTACGTGGCCACTAATTTTCCCAATGTGACAGAGATTTTGGAAGCATAAAGCGTCTCTTGAGAAAGACGGACAGGTTTTATACTCCTGATGAATATGCAGAGCTCATGGTAAAGCTAGTAAGTGTGGCCGATTTACTGTATATCAGCTCACATCAGACGATGTTCTCAGTTTCAAAAAGTGGTGGCCCAAATCATATAAGAAAATGACAAATACGGACGAAACTTCAGGCAGGAACGTAGCCAAAGAAAATAAGCAGCCATTCAAAGTGTCCAAGTACAAGCAGTTTCTCTACAACATGGATACTCCGGGAAAATTGGTCGCAAGCGAATACATTGGAGGAATAACAACATCTACCTTCACATTGCTAAAAACTGCCAACCCTCCGGAAATACCAACAGAGAAAGCTTATCCTTTGGGGAAGGTATGTTTACTTTTATTTTACCAAGGTCATTTCAAACGTTTATATTTTTACTTTAAGCTAAACATTTTTGTAGGACATACCTAACAAATTTTAAAATTTATCGGGTTTTGCACAGTGAGATTTTTGTTTTTAGGTCCCAATCAACCAAAAAAAGATTGATGATATTAAAAAGTTGATGGAGTACACTGTTGGATATGAAGCCTTCTACGACACCATCATCCAATGGCCAACAACTGACCACGAGTTGCCAGAAGACATGCCAGAAGCTGAATAGACCAGATCTTTTGTATAATATAGACATACTGTAGCGTGTAGTCTACTTGTACGAGTATTTTCCGTTTAATGCCTAATAAAAACACTCTTGTTTATACTTAAGTGTGTCTGTTACTCTTACCTTTGATTCCAAAACAGGTAAAAATTAATCGTTTGACTTAATTTCAATATTTTTTTTTTTTAAATCACTTTGGATTACACTAATTTATTGCAAAAACCACCTAAGTGAAAAATTTTCAAAAATTTATAACTCAAAAACTTGAAGGAAAAAAAAATTAACAAAATAGATTATTCCAATAGCATGTTCTTGATTTGGTAAAAAATATTTGAAGGAGACTAGACCTATACTTAAGCTGCAAAACAGTTTTTTTTTAGTTTTCCGAAAGTTGAAAAAAGCGCACGTGGTTTCTGAAATAAACGATTCAATTCATGATTGCATTCACGGCAAATATCCAGATGAATTAAGGAAAACAGGCCCCCCACCTAAAATGACAAGGAATTGAGAAAAAATCTTTGAGTGGGTAAGAAATTTGGCAGTGTGGTTTTTTCATTTAAAAAAGAACTCACAGATTATATTACTAAAATAGCTCAGGAGACTTGCAAAAAGTTTAAAAATAAAGTACCAGGTGGTTAGTATCAATGTTTTATATAAAAAAACATCCAGAAATTGCACTAAGAGACGCTAAAGGTATAAATAAAGCCAGGGCCATCATAACTGAAGAATACATTAGACTCTGGTTTGAAGAATTACAAGACTTAGGGATACTTCTGATCCTTCACGTATCCCTATACAATGGGGATGAAAGTGGATTTCTATGTGTCCGAAAACAGGCAATGCCATAGCTCCAAGGCGCTGGAAAAATTTATATAGCTAGAAAAAGAAAATAAAAACAAAACCCTACCGTTTTAGTCCCTTTTTAAAGCAAATGGAGATGTGTCCCCCTCCCCTCATTAGTTGTTTTTCCAGTAGGCCTCCGAAAGTCGTGGTTGCGAGCATGCCTAGTGACTGGATAATAGGAAAGTCAGAAAGTGGCTGGATGAAAATCGACATCCTCTTTCAATTTATTTCAAATGAGTTTCACCAATGGTTTTCTCCTAATTCTATTAAGAGACCCATTATATTATTTATCGATGGATATAGGTCACACATATGACATTGCCATTAGGTATATCCTGTGATGAAAATGCGATTATACTATACGCACTTCCTCCAAACACAACACACATCTTCAAACCTGCGGACGTCAGTGTATTCAAGCCTTAGAAACAATCGTGGAAAAGACTGTACGAAAATGGCAATATCAAAGAGAAAATCCAAACTTCTCAGTAACTAAAACAATTTTTTAGACTGCTGAAACAAACACTACAAAACTTCGATATGGCTTCTTATATAAGAGAAGGATTTAGAAAATGTGGATTGCATCTATTTTGTCCAAATAATGTTGATTTTCCTAATGTGTAAAGAATACCTTAGAACAATATAGACATGTAGAATTTGCAGAACTAGGTGAACCAGCAAAAATTACAAATTTAGTGTCATTGGGTTAAAAGTTGCCACTAAAGCCATTAAGGCAAATTCTCCTCGTTTAGAACAAGGCGACATCAGTTCCCAAGTAATACTAAACGAAATAACTTAATTAGAAACGCAAAATGATAACGATGAATTGAGCCAGATTCCTAATGATAAAGGTAAACGTCTTAGTTCTCAAATTACCGTAGCATCTATAATTTTGCTAGAATCATAAAATATTATTCCACTTACAGAAATTTCTATTATTAAACAAGACAAAATAGAAGAAAATAGAATGTTTAAAAAACAACTTGTTAATCTAACTAAAAATATCATTCATATCAAAGATGAAACGGTAAACAACAGAATCTAGACCAAACTGAAAATATACCAAACAGAATAAAATAGTTTAAAATAACAATGTTGCTGAGCAAACACATTGAAAATATTGAAGCAAATATAATCCAAGAATTGCATATTTTTAATGCAAAAATTAAAGAGATCTAAGGGAATGGGTCCTGAGAAAATATTTTTAAAAAATAAGAAAATACCACAGAAGCATTGACAGAGACTGCCTGGTAGTAGTTGTAAAGGAGATAATTTAAAATCAGAGAAGTTAAATAGCGAATTTTCGTAAAAATATTTCAAATATTGATGTCAATTACCCATTAAACTAGAATCTTCAGTTTTGATACATACTAGAACCTATATAAAAGCAGCGTGGGTACCAAATTTAAAAAACAACGCAATGGGCTTCACAGGCAACGACAAATTTGTTTTAGAAAACTATTTTTCATATTTTGTTTCCAGAAACTGATTCGATTGAATTGGCTAAAACGGATCATCCAAGCGACTAATAAGGAAAAATACCTGCCACGTTTATAATTTGGCAGGTACATTCCTTTTGTAAATAAAAAAATAAATTTCGGTAAATTTGCAGATTAGCACACGGGGGCTTTCTAGAAAAAAATCCAGAAACATGTTTAGATCTCCTTCTGAATGCACAAACAACAAGAAAAATTTCTTGCAAATAGCCCCCAAGAAAGTTACGGGACCAGGAGTGAATAGGGGTGTTGGGCGGGGAAGATAGAAAGGGAATGGAGCGGAAAGTGTAAAAAACAGCTTAGTTGGACCTCTATAAGCTGCCTTTATCCCATTTTGCAGATATACCTCCTTACAATTCTGTTTATCCCGCCCAGAACCCCTATATTCACCGCAGGTCCCGTAACTTTCTTGTGGGTTGTCCCCAAGAAACTTTGTTTACATTGTTCTTGTTTATGTATTGAGCGGGTGGTTGTAGGAGGTATGCAGAAGGGAAAGGGGTACCCCTGCGACAAAGCAGCTAACAGCTAACCAAGATTTTCAGTTTATGTCTTATGTTTCAATTGTTACCCCATTTCAATTGTTTAAAATATTTTTCCAAAAATGAAATTGTGGTTGCCTTGTTTGTCAGTCTTGCATAGAGAGCCACAATACTTCATCATTTTCAGAAAGTGTGGATACAGCAACGGTAAATAAGTGTTGAAAAAGGTCTGGGTGCAGCAAATACATTATGATAGAGAATTTTTGTAAAAATATTTGAAATCCGATAACTCAATTTCCTATTAAGCTATAATCTACAATCTTGAAACACAGTAACACCTATGCAAATGCAGCGTGGGTACTAAATTAAAGGAAAATAACACAATGAGCTTCGCGGATAACTACAAATTGGTTTTAAAAAAACTTTTTTTTTGTTTGCAAAAACTAGTTTGATTGGGTTGACTAAAACAAAACCATCCAAGAAATTAAAAGGAAATTTAGCTGCCATATTTATAATTTCGCATGTACATTGCCTTTGTAAATACTTAATTTTTTTCTAGATAACTTTTGTGACTTTAATGAAATTTGTAACACAATCTTTTTAAAGAGACTTGCAGTACTTATAACTGTACCAAATTATAATTTTCCAGCTCCATAGAAAAGAGCATTTTCTTCAAATAATGGCTAACTTGAACCTCTAAAACCGATCTCTCAGGTCCATTTAAATTTAAAGAATTAGTTTTAATAATATACCTCACTAATAGTGTACAATTCTTATGACAATTCACTACTATGACGCACTTGCTGCGTTCCGAACATTTAATTATTACAGAATGAATTGTAGTTTTATTTATATTTATTCATTTGCTGTATATTGAATACTTTATATTTGTGTGTTTTAGAAATTAATGTTTGCGTTAATTTATAAAAACTGTTTAGGTAGGTACTTCAATAAAAAGTAAAAAGAAAAAAATTGCTTTTTATTGTATTTAAATGTATATATTTCTGTAATATGTCCAGTTTTTTTAATCTATTTGTGATCAATAGGTATCTATTGCATTTATTGGGTAAGTTACATATCTACCTACTTACCAATTCGTAGTGTGCTAAAACAGCTATTTAGGACATATGTGTCCAAAAATTTAGCCTAAGTTGGTCGGAGTTATGTGGTCATTGTCCGAAAAAGGGTAAAGTGGTTTTTTTTATGTTTAAAAATTATTATTAACCATAAGCTCTACATTTTCAGATTCTTCTGATGGTGGGAGATTCAGAAATTAACCAACTACAAGTTGCACATTTTTTTATTAATCAGAATAAAACCAGGATTTAACAATCACTTGTCTCTCAAAGTAGACCTTAACTGTCCGCCAACAGGTGCATTCACAGAGTAAAAGTACCCTGGAAAAAGTAATAATTATAAAATTGGGGCACAGTGCAATCGTCTATTTGTTAAATTAATTGAACATGTAGCCACTTTACAAGAACAAGGCAAAAATGTATATTTGGTCTGGGTTAAGGCATACTGTGGAATTCAAAACCACGAAAGAGTAAATCAAATCGCCAAAGATGAGCTGGAAAATGGCAGTTTGGTTGATTGTAAGTATCCCTATGGAGACATTTACTGTTTAATTAATTCCTACTTTAATTTGTGGTAAGAGCAATACGAGAAAGAAAGGTGTATTTTATAAAAGCATACAACCAAATATACAAAACAACCTAAGGTTATATATAAATGCTTATAAAAAAGATTCTATTGCAATTATTTGTAGACTAAGATTCAATCAAAGCCTGTTTCCAGCACACCTTTATAAAATAAAATTGAGAGATAACCCACTTTGCGATTACAGAGAATTGAGAAGTCCCAACCATATGCTACTAAATTGTGAGTAAATAAAACACAAAACTGACATTTTTATTGCAAAAATTTATACCTTATTTGTTTGCTTAACGTATCACAATTGTTAAAAAAAGGAACAAAAATATAAATAATCTTCTTGTAGAACATTGTTAACTCCCTAAGATTAAAAATTTGATGTGAATAGTGAATATATTGCTATAGATAGCAAATATGTCAGACAATTAGAAACATTTTATTGTGGAGTAACGGGCCATGTACATTAAATTGATACGTCCTAATATTTGAATGCCCTGTATAATTGAGAGTGTAAGATATTTTAGGTTTAAATAAGGAATAGCATAACAGGTAAAAGAATACAGAACAATTATTTCTTTTTTACATGTAGTACATTGTAATTTCACGAAGAAAATGTCGTTGGAATACAATAGAACACAGAACAATAGCCTTGTTTTTATTTATAGAGTTTTAACAGAATATAATGATTTTTATTTTATCCTTAGACAGTAAGAAAATATATAGTATTAAGTTAAAAATAAGTGTTTTTGTCAGTTACCAATTATAAGAAAAGACACGCAGTGTTAGTTAACAGGGATAGTTTTTTTATGTGGTTGTTTACAATGAGTGCAACGAACAAGAAGTTGGACAATGGGAAAAATGCAGGGCCTATAAACTTTGCTTTACCCAGGTACAGCGAGAAGAGATTTTTTGAACACAGGTAGTTATTTAAGAACACGGCGGCAGGACGATCAGACGATTCGTAAAAAAACTGCGGGAAGTGAAATTTCATTCGTTGACGTATGGCGACACTGTAAATATGGGAGTTTAGAATTAAGCGTGAAGGCAAGTGCCTCATAATAAAATCATATTCAGTTTGAAATGGAAAAAATAAATATGAGTATCTGGTACACGGTTTGTTCAGACCGTTTCAATAAAATGGAAAATAATTAGTAATCACAGGCAAGCTACAAAATCCAAACAGTAGATCAAATGGAAAGCAATTACTACACATCCAATGGAAGAATCAATTAGACATCATTCAGTAAGTCGTTTTGTGAACTTTATCGTAATAAATGTGCAGACTTTTTTCTATATTGTGATTAGTTTTTAAGAATTTTTCAGTCCCATTGATGATTTTAATGTATCTTTAGCTCACTAAGAGGGATATTAGATAAAGGCCGAATCATTAGATCATAGTTAATTCATTGTTTTAAATAAGTTTGATTTGTATTGATTTATCGACATTCAGCGAAGATAAATTTGATATAGCTATGTTTTTGGTGGAAATTTGTGAATTTAATCAATCAGGAATAAAACATACTAGATTGTACCTACATAATCTGTTTCATTTTGACCTCAAATCAAACAAATACAAGTTATATGATAAAGTAAGGCTATTTTTCACCTTCAATTAAAAGTAAAATCAAAGGAACCCAATTATATATAATTTTTTGAAATTTCCAAACTTGGAAGTACTATAATTTATAAATAAGATATAACAAACAAAAATGCTAGCCCAATCACAGAACCCTACCCATGAGATGAGAGAAAAATTTAAAAACACAGCAGTTAGGAAACAATTTTTGGCATAATTTCAGGTTCATCAATGTTAGCGTTTTTAAATAAAAACACAAATTGAATTCTTATGCTCTACATAAAAGGGCTAAACCAAAAATACCATAGCAATATATATATATATATATATATATATATATATATATATATATATATATATATATATATATATATATATAAAATATATCCTCAGTAAATAGGATAATTTAAAATATAGGGGACGCAGCAAGTACGTTATGGTAGTGAATTTTCATAAGAATAATATAATATTGTAGTGATTTAGCCTTATATTAAATGTTATAAAACATTACCTTATTTACTTAGAAACGATAAAAATAAAGTAAAGAAAGACAAGCAAAAACAAGACCTCTATCATAAATATTTATACAGTAATTTGGATACAAAACTCAAACAAAGAAAGTGACAAACCGGAAATACACAACAAAAAATACACTAGAAAGCTTAACATAAAAAAAAATTTCTGTGGTTCATGCATTGAGGGTGACTGCTGTAAGCATGCAGAAGGAGAAGAACCTCCAGGTCTAAGAGGATTTCTGCCCCCTCACTCAAAATCACGGGGGGGGGGGTTCCTCCTTCCCTTTGTGTATGCATACAACTATCTGCAAAGCATAAAGCACAAGAAACATTTTTTGGGAGCAACCTCCAAGACCTCGGCGAATATGGATGCGGTGCGGAGTATACAGGGTTTAAAATATGAAAAACCCATATTTTCAAAGTCCGACTAAAATATTTTTTTTAAGCATTTTCCTCTATTATCTCCTCCCCTGCCAGCACCCCTATTAATTCTTGGTCCCTTAACTTTCTTGGCCGTTGTTTGTAAACTGTAAATTTAGCGAAACTACATTCCACAACGTCGCCTATAATGCCTTTTTCAGATAATATCGAATACAGCACTAAAGTAAATAAATTCACTTGCTGTTTCACTTATTTTTAGCGAATTTTCATTAAGAAGAATTCGGTAATAGATAGGTCACAATAAAAGGCTTTTGAAAAAATGTATTCAGATGAGTGCGAATTTGGGTCCCTAGAACCCAAAACCAAGGTCCTTTAACATTTTTATATGTTTATACATATCCATATGTATGTATGTATGTATGTATGTATGTATCCGAGCGATAACTCAAAAAATACTAAACTGATTTCAATCAAACTTGGCAAAAATCGTGTTTGGGCGAAAACAGAGGTCGAGTTCGTTAATCAGCCTTTATACTCAAGTTTTTCTGGTGGAAAATCGGGGAAAACGTTTTGAAAACGCTATATTTTTGTAAGTATTAGAGTAACTGGAATGAGACGTTACATGTGGCTAGAGATAGTGGAAATAAACCTATGTTGTGAATTTTAATTAATTTATTACACAATATTTAGGGTTTTTTCCAAATTAAAAATAGAATCCCAAAGACATGCGTTGAAACGACTTAGTGGTTCAAGTCCAATGCCTGACAGACAGAGTAGTTAACTGCCACGCGTAGATTAATTCATACAACAGGTATAAACTTTACATCAACGGTAACCAAACTAAATATATACCAGGCATAAAACATAATACCCTAAACAACAATCGTGAAATTTCGGCCGCAATTATGGAAAATGACAGACGACATGAAATAAAAAATTTGCAAGTAATTGTTATTTAACTGGGGGATTCAATCAATTATTAAAAGACACTATATTTCGGGACCGCAGTGGGTCACATAAATCCACCAGATCAAAAACCAACACCACCAATATTTTCCTAAAACAGTTGTAAACACCATGCCATGCATTTTATATGGCAGCAGAGGGACGAGACACCGCGTACAAACGAAAATTGGCTTTTGTTGGTGTGCCCACCACAGCCTGTAGTGAAACTTTTTTTCTATGAATTTGGTGGGTCACATACACACACTGTGGCACTTTATGTATTATACATAAGCAGAAAAAGCTTACCCTGTTAGCAGTGGCGGATTTGCATTCTTGGCCACCCTAGGCCCCAGGCCATGTAGTAAAGTACCAACCGCCCCTTTCTCAGCACCCATCATATAGACTACATAATGAATTTACTTTATTGCCAACATTATATACATATGTATCATATCTATATTTTATACATAAAATGTGCGAAAGTGATTTAGAAAGATTATTATTGTTATACGATGCGGTGCAGACTGCACCGTGCAGTGCGGCGGCCATACGACATAATGTGTTTCTTGTCACGATTGGCCGCCCTAGGCCCGGGCCTACTGGGCCTTAGGACAAACCCGCCACTGCCTGTTAGATTTTTTGAGTAAGTACATCTTAAGTTTATATTAATGTTTTCTTTAAATTAGATATTTATGCAAGGCCGCGACTAAACTACATGGCGCCTGTGTGCAAACTGGCGTCTTTTTGTATGTGAAAGGGATAAAAGCTGAAGGCATAAAATAAACTGTTGAGCACTAACACATTTTATTTTGATTTACATTTTACATTCAATCATAGTCTTAACTCTGTATTATGTATATTATATACAATATATGATAGTTATAAAAACCAATGAGAATATCACGTGAAGCGTGCTTTAATTATCACAAATTGCTTAATGAGTTCGTTGATTTCTAAACTTTCTACTAGCTGATTTTCAACTGAAATCATTGCCAAGTATGTTAAGCGCTCCTGAACCATACTTGTTAGAAAATTTTTAATGAGCTTCATTTTGGAAAAAGGTCTTTCAGCTTCAGCAATGGAAACAGTAAGGAAACATTAACAGTATCCTCAAAACAATCAATAAATTTGGGTAAGTACCAATCAGGTTGTTCCCTGCCAAATAATTCAGCATTTCATGGGGTAGTCATGTTATCATTAAGAAGGTTATTTGATGCCCGAAAAAATTGAAAGCCGTGAGTCCGTGATGCGATATGCGAGTTAGCGAAATTAATCCATCTATAAGAGTAAGTACACGTGACGTGTTATACCAATGCTGTAACATTAATTCACTGTCAACTACCATAGCAAGTGTAGTTGTCAACTTTATCCATTGGGAAGTTCAGTTCCAACAGCCACGGATGGTGCAGAACCACACAGGTGCGGAATTACATTCAAGTGAATTGTCTACCTTCTGTCTATGGAAGGTTTTTTTTTGTTGACTTCTTGTAAATTGCTCTTATTGGTGATTCCCTGAAATTAGGCCGAACCATCCACTACTTACGAATGCAAGAGCGCCCAAACAACGCGCTGTTTGTGGCATCAGTGGGTGTTGAGGTATTGATGGAGCCTCTATATTGCACTGGACAGACGCCTCGCAGCGCCCTCTTGGACATGGCACCTGTGTGCACCGTACATTTCGCACATTCTGTCGCCGCGTAATTATGTAACTATGTATTATGTGTGTATGAGATAATGAAACTTAAAACTAATTCTAATACTTGAATTTTTTCAGTTAAAATTCAATGATACAAATAGTTTTTCTATTAGGCACAGATTTTGTGATGCAAACCAAACATAACTATATTTTAAATGGAAATTGCATCTTTTGTATTTCCATGATAGGCTGTGGACAGATGATAGGTTTAAGAAACAATAGATCAAACAACTTTTGTTTAATGGAACACCCCACTATATCTTTGGGTTAGTTGAATAACAAGGCTTTTTCTTTCCAAACAAATTATTTTATTCCTTGTCCAGACGCGTTTCGACCTTTTTAACTGGACATCCTCAGGGGAATCTAGAATTTACAAAAGGCTTGTCAGATGAAGCGTGTTCCTTGGGCATTCAACTGTATAGTTTTTTAGTCCTGTTAGCGAATTTAAAAAAAAATCGCTTATGGGGATCCGACCGATATCTCAAAAAATAATAAACCGATCTTGATCAAATTTGGTGAGTACCTACCTTTTGCAAGTGGCTTGGATAAGTTCGTTATCCCGGAAAATCTGACCACGTTTTCCCGGAAAATTTTATGTTTCCTTTCTAAAAAAAATCATATCTCCGTAAATAACAAAGTAAGGGCCACCACATTTGGTATGCGTGTTTGTATTATAAATAGTGAACTCTGTACCAAAACTTAGGTCCCTAGCTTTAAAGACAAAGAAGTTATGGGTAGTTAAAGCAACAAATTTTGGAGTTTTCCTCAAAACGTCAAAGTCGCAATTTTAAACGTCAAAATTGGCAATGTTTAGGCAAAGAATGTGAAACAAATACCGTTTGTGAAAAGAAAATGTTGCAAGAAAAGTGTTCTGCAAACCCTTAAGTTTCAAATTCAATCGTCATTGCCCTTCATTTTACCAAAATGTTTACAGAATATCCATTTCAAATAGACCCTTTCTCTGATGCTTTGGCTGTCAGTTTAGTTAAGTTTGGTGGCTTTTTGGATATTTATTTGCAGGTATAGTGAAGTTTATGGTTTAACGGTCTATAATTTTTTTTAGCTAATTATCGTAGAACAAATTTGTTAATGCATTTTTGCATTTTTTATCGAAATATGATGCGTTTATAAGAAACAAATCTGGACGCAGTAAGTGCGTTTTGGTAGCGAATTTTCGGTAAATTAGCAGATTAGCTCCCGAACGCTTCTCAAAAAACTGTTTTCAGAAACCTGCCTAGTACCCCCCCCCCCCGAATCCACAAAACATAAGAAAAATTTCTTGTTCACACCCCCCAAGGAAGTTACGGGACCAGGAGTGAATAGGGGTGCTGGGCGGGGTGGTTAGTAAAAAGGAAATATGAGCAGAAAATGCGAATAAAACGGGCTAGAAAGTTGTCTTTTTCACATCTTGAAGCCATATCCCCCTTAAACCCCGCACAGCACCCCTATTCCCCCCAAAACATTTCTTGTTTACACTCCCCAAGGAAGTTACGGGACCAGGAGTAAGTAGGGGTGTATAATTTTTTTTAGCTAATTTTCGTAGAACAAATTCGTTAATGCATTTTTGAATTTTTTATCGCAATATGATGCGTTTGTAAGAAAAAGATCTAGACGCAGTAAGTGCGTTTTGGTACAGAATTTTCGGTAAATTTGCAGTTTAGCTCCCGAACGCTTTCAAAACACTGTTTTCAGAAACCTGCCTAGGGCCCCCTCCTGGATCCACAAACCCCAAGAAAAATTTCTTGTTCACACTCCCCAAGGAAGTTACGGGACCAGGAGTGGGTAGGGGTGCATAATTTTTTTTTAGCTAATTTTTGTAGAACAAATTCGTTAATGCATTTTTGCATTTTTTATCGAAATATGATGCGTTTGTAAGAAAAAAAAACTGGACGCAGTAAGTGCGTTTTGGTAGCGAATTTTCGGTAAATTTGCAGTTTAGCTCCCGAACTCTTTTCAAAAAACTGTTTTCAGAAACCTGCCTAGCCCCCCCCCCCCCCCCTGAATCCACAAACCCCAAGAAAAATTTCTTGTTCACACCGCCCAAGGAAGTTATGGGACCAGGAGTGAGTAGGGGTGCATATTTTTTTAGCTAAATTTCATAGAACAAATTCGTTAGTGCATTTTTGCATTTTTTGTCGAAATATGATGCGTTTGTAAGAAAAAATCAGGGGGCAGTAAGTGCGTTTTGGTAGCGAATTTTCGGTAAATTTGCAGTTTAGCTCCCGAACGCTTTTCAAAAAACTGTTTTCAGAAAACCTGTCTAGGCCCCCATCCCCCTGTATCCACAAACCCCAAGGAAACTTTCTTGTTCACAGTCCACAAGGAAGTTACGGGACCAGGAGTGAGTAGGGGTATATAATTTTTTTTAACTAATTATCGTAGAACAAATTCGTTAATGCATTCTTGCATTTTTTATCGAAATATGATGCGTTTGTAAGAAAAAATCTGGACGCAGAAAGTGCGTTTTGGTAGCGAATTTTCGGTAAATTTGCAGTTTAACTCCCGAACCTGCCCTCATCCCCCCTCTCCCCCATGGTTCCACAAACCCCAAGAAAAATTTATTGTTCACACCCCCCAAGGAAGTAACGGGACCAGGAGTGGGTAGGGGTGCTGAGCAGGGTAGGTAGTAAAAAGGAAATATGAGCAGAAAATTCGAATAAAGCGAGCTTGAAAGCTGCCTTTTTCACATCTTGAAGCCATATCCCCCTTAAACCCTGCCTACCCCGCACACCCCCCTATTCACTCCCAGCCCCATAACTTCCTTGGGGGGTGTGAACAAGAAATTTTTCTTGTGGTCTGTGCATCCAGGTGGAGTCCTAGTAGTGTTTCTGAAAACAATTTGTTGAAAAGCGTTCGGGAGCTAATCTGCAAATTTACTGAATTTTTATTAAATCCTTCAAATTTCAATAACTCAATTTGCTATGAACGTAAGCTTTGTTGGATAGAAAACCAACATTTAAGTTTATTTTATGAAAATTTTTGTATATTTTCAAACCATAAGTAATTTTGATAAAATATAGTACATTGTTTCTACCACATAGGCTATACCGGTAATCAGATTGATGCCTGCTCGCATTTGCTATTAAAAACATTTTTATGGAAATTCACTTCCATAACACATTTGCTGCATCTAGACTTGAAAAATGTTTATATATTTTCAAACAATAAATTTATTTCGATGAAATATGGTACATTGTTTCTATTATATAGGCAACCAAGTTTGATGCCTGCTTTCATCAAAGAAAGACATTTGCTATTAAAAATATTTTATTTATAGAAAATTCGCTACCATAACGCACTTGCTGCGTCCAGAGATTTTTTTAATAATGGACAAGTAAGTAGATCGCCATCTTGGTGTTTTCATGTTTCATAAATAAAAAATTCGTTTCTGTTTTCATTCTCTCTCGGTTAATAGGTTGTAATATTCTTTGAAAGTTTCTTCTCAGCTGCATGGCTTGCTACTGTTTGTACTGTTTGTTTTTGCTACGACTATTTCCTTCAGCTTAACTAAAACCCTTCTAAAGGGTAGCTTTTTTACGACTTTCTAAGACTTTTAGGAGTTTTTAGATTTAGATTTATTGTGGGTTTTTATATTTCAGGACAAATTAGCCTTTCTTGCAGTTCAATTTGACTTCTATTTAGTTTATTTTATTCATTTTATTGCATGTAAGAGTGTTTGACTGTGTACTTGCAATCTTTGATAGCTTTGTAGTTAGACAGTTTTAACTTTTAACCTTTTGACTTAATGTTGAGGTTAGCTTTTTGTCGCCTCATTTTATCTTCTATATTCTGTATTGTATCCTCGCAGAAGTCGCCTACCAGAAAATTCCGTTTTTCTGACAAGCCTTTTGTAAATTCTAGATTCCCCTGAGGATAACCAGTTAAAAAGGTCTAAACGTGTCGGGACAAGGAATAAAATAATTTGTTTGGAAAGAAAAAGCCGTTTTATTCAACTAACCCAAAGATGTCAACCCCAAACATTTTGACGTTTAGGAACAATACCCCATTATATTTTTACTAATTTTATTTACCTTGTCTTTTTACGATGATCTTACAAAGAACTTACCTTTAGTTTACAATTAATTCTTTTTTCTGGTGTGCCTTGTAAAATAAAACTTGTTATAATTTATTATGTATTTTCTAAAGAACACCCACTAATTATATTATGTCACACTAAAGGCAATTAATATTAAATAATTAAGTTACAAAAATTTCATTTTGATATAACTAGTATGAAATTATTAAACCTGAAATTTGAAACACTAAATTATATTAAAAAAATAAATAAACTAAATATTAAAAAATATTGCTCAAATTAATTTCTATGATGTTTGGCAAACTTTCCTTATTGTACGTAAAATGTTGAAGAGGCAAACGGGCCTGGCCTCTAGATTTTGAGGTTCTGTTTCCATGATGTTATGCAAATCGTTCTTCCTAGAATGTCTAATGGAGAATTTTACTTTTTAGGTATTCTTACAAGAAATAAAAATCTAAAACTGAGAAATCTGGAGACTTGGACGGCTACCCTACAAGACCAAGGATGCTTATCCACCGATTAGGAAACAAATGATCTAAATATGGTGTTACTGTTTGTCAGTTGTGCACTGAAGTACCATCCTGTTGAAAAAATATGTTATTTAAATAAAGCCAATGGAACATTATCATATATAAATTGGGCAATACTTCTTCCAGTATTTCTCGGTAAGTATCTATTTGCTGTCAAGCTGTCATGGTAAATAACAATTTTGTTCTATTTCCCCAAGATAAAACCTGAAACACTAAAACCGAATTTACCCACTCCAGTGGAATGTTACATGTTGTTTCTCTTAGGACCAAAATCTGTTATTGTGTCTATTTAGTATTCCAGCACTGCTTACATACGTCACATCCGACCAAATAACTTTTTTTTTAATTCTCTGTCCATAGTTAAATGTTGTAAATACCAATTGGAAACTCTAAACTCTAAAATTATAGACTATTAAACAATAAACTCTTTAATTAAAACTACTAAGCACCAGAGAAAGGGTCTGAAATGAATTTTCTGCAAATAGTTCAGTCAAATGAAGGACAATGACGGTTTTAGCTAGGGTATCCAATACCGGGATACCGAAATTTCGAGATTCCGGGATCTCTGACTTTTTCTAAGGTTTTTGACTCCCGGTATTTATTGTCCAATACCAAAAATTTTCAGTATGTGCGGGACTAATGATAACTTACTTGTAATACCGAAAAATTCAGCATATTCGGTATTTCCTGTATTTTCTATATTTTCGAAATTCATTTTATCTTTTATTGGTGATCAATGACGCATCCATATCGCGGTATGTGGTAGTACAATGTACGAGTTACAGCAAGTTGTAGGTATATGCTAGTATGCGCTTGCACTGACTGACTTTTTAGACGTTGACCTGTAACAGTAGGCTGTGTTTAGTTATAACTCTTGCGTTTATGTGTAATTTGAAAGTTGGGAGTCCCCAATCTGAAGTATATATCTTTATATTTATTAACAGTAGGTTAGTCTCAAGACTTCTTCTTAAAGTTTATTTATTTATTTAAATTTGCACCTACAGAATTAAACAATTCCAAATGGTAGTTAAAAATAAAACCAAACGAAAAAAAAAAATATATAATAAAAACTCAAAGTAACTAAATCACTGTCTTAAGACAGTTTTCATCCTAGACATAGCAATATAAAATATATCACAATTAGAAAAATTAGCATTATAATTATGCAACAATCTGTCCATGAAACTGTTACATCCATAGTTGGTCCTGTGTGTTCGCTCAAAAAAAAAGTTGCTGTTGGAGAGTAGAGCATGGTGGAACATGGAAAAGGACCAACTGAGCAGATCATTACAGTCAATGTCACCATTAATTAACTTGTATATAAACATCAATGAAAGATACTCATGTCGCGCTTTGAGACTGACCATACCACAAAGAAGCAATCTGACATCATACCCAATATCTTGGCAAGGAAAGTGATGCTTATAAAGAAGGTACTTAACAAATTTGTTTTGTACCCTTTCAATACGATTAATGTGGCAAGCATAGGATGGGAACCATACAACACAAGAATACTCAATATTACTTCGAACCAAGGATGTATACAAACTAGAGATTGCCCTTGTGTCAGTCATATGTTTAGTGTGTCTTTTAACAAACCCCAAAAGTCTGCAACATTTCACAACCACAGCATCAATATGCAGATTAAATGACAAATCATATTTGAAAATTACACCAAGATCTGCAACTGAAGTGACAACCTCCAACACCGTGTTATAAATGGTATAGCTATGAACAATCTGATTCTGGCCCCTAAAATAGCTCACAACCTTACATTTACCCACATTAAGACAACAAGTTTGAACTGCACCAGCGAGTCAAGTTGTTGAGATCATGTTGCAAAGTGTTGACATCATGAACAACTTCCGAAAAAAACTGTCATCTGCATACAATAAACATTTCGATGACTCAAAACAACTTACAACATCATTAATAAAAAGATTGAAGAGGACGGGACCTATATGTGATCCCTATGGTACCGCAGACAAGACGATGACCTCATCTGATAGAGCACCACCAATGCTAACAAACTGCTTTCTGTCAGACAGGTAAGATCGAATCCACGAAAGATAACAACCACAGATGCCCATTGCAAACAATTTTTACAGAAGAAGGGTATGACACACACTATCAAAAGCCTTTGATACATCAGTGTATACAACATCAACTTGTTTACCAGCCTCCAATGCATCTGTCACGTAGGATTGAAAAATGGCGAGATTAGTGACCATTGACCTTCCACTACAGAAACCATGCAGCTCTCCAACAATACTGTGTTTCAAGGTGTTGGAAAAATCATCCGCAATGATAGATTCAAATAGGTTCGGTATTACAGGTTCAATTGAAACACCTCTATAATTGACTTGTGTTTTATTACCTGTTTTGTGAATGGGGATCAGAGTAGACAACTTCCAGAGTGAGGGGCAGAAACCGGCATTGAAAAACCTTTGAAAGATACTATACAAAGGGCCGCTCAAAGAGTGTAGACAATTTTTCAAGAATGAAGAAGGAATACCATCCAAACCAGCTCGTTTTTTGCCATCTAGTGAGTCAATTTTATCTTCGATTTCCTCAATTGTAAAAATATGCATAGAAAGGTTATGTGCAGACCGTATATTAGATACATCACAAAAGTCAACATCAATGGAACCATGGTCAGAATAACAGGATTGAAAATGTGCAGCAAAGGCGTCTGCTATATCAGACTCATTATTATATATTACATTATTAAAACTCATTCTATTCGGAATCCCAGAGTCCTTCCTCAAGGAATTAACGAGAGACCACAACTGTCTGACATCAGACTGAATGATCTGCTCTGTGCTAGTCACAAACTGTGAATAATTGTAGTCAATGCGATACTTAGTGTCACGTCTAAGATTAGAATATTTCATATAATCAGATTCAAGACCAGTTCTTTTAAATTTACGGTAACTTTTATTTTTCTCAGTTGATAGGTAAAACAAAATGGAAAAAGGCATGGAGACGAAAATGTATTTCGTGTAAACAAGATAAGATCCCACTGTTTAAAATCAGTATGGATTAATTTATTCAAACAAACCAACGGGGCGAAGCAGCCCAAAGCAACCAATATAAAGCAATTTTAAAAACAAAAGGTGGGTCTACAAGGGATCTTCATGTTCACTTGGCTAGTAAACGTCAGATTAATCTTCGGGACAATGATATTAATAAACCCTCAACTTAAAAAACTAAACAACAAAATTTAGAAAAAATTGATGAATCAAACCCTAGCAAACAACAAGAACATAGTTTTTTTTTTTTTTTTTTTCGACGGAATATAAATCTCTGAAAGCTGTGCATGGCCGCATGAAAACAAAATTATTCCGTCTATCAATCACTACTTTCAATTGAAAATGAATCTAAAATTTTTAGAATCCCGATATTTTTGATATTGAATACTGGGATATCAAAATGTTTTATTTGAGTACCGAAATCCCGGAATTGAAAGTTTAGTCCGGCATTGGACACCCTAGTTGTAGCTGAAACTTGACTTTAAAAAACACGCTTCTTACGATGTTTCTTCTACATAACCCGTATCCGTTTCATGTTCTTTGATAAAAAATCTAGTCGAATTTCACATTTAAAAGAAGGAAAAACATAAAATATAAGTAGTTTTTCAGGTATTGTTTGACGTTTTTGCACCAAGAAAACTTACCTTTGTCTGTATTCAATTGATTGTTAACCACACAAAATATTTTGGTCTTGTGCCATCCACTAGTGGCACACAAAGTTTTTTTCTTTCAGTGTTTATACTTTTTTTTAACTTACGAGATATGAATTTTGGTACGCAGGAAACGTTTCATTATAGAAACTTGCGTACCAAATTAGGTTGTCAGAGCATTGTTATTTTTGGATACAAAATTTTTTCGAAAGGAAACCCTAAATTTTCCTCAAAGACCTGGTAAAACTTTTCTGGCTAACAAACACAAGGAACCTGCCAAATTTCAACTAAATCGGCCCATTATTATAAGGCATTATCCTAGCTTGACCCCGAATATGGATTCCAGATTCTATGGGTCCAAGTTCGCGCTCATTTAAAGAATTTTATTCAAAATAAAAAAGTTGGGATCTTATTAGTGAATTTTCGTAAAAAAATGACTTATTAGTGATTTTTTTTACGAAAATTCACTAATATGGATCTGAGAAGCCACAGTAAAAATTATAAATTAATAATAAATAAATATATAAATTAAACAGATGTTTAAATCAAAATTCCCATAAATATTAAGTGAACAGTTTATTGTATCAAATTGAAATATATAGTTAAAACTAGTTTGTTTTAAGCAGCAAAGCAGGGTCTCCAATCATTTGACCAAGTTCATTCAAATATCTCTCATCAAGAGTTAGTTTTTCATTTAAGCGAGCAGCAAAAGTACTGGCTTCTGCAAAACCACTGTCTGCACAATATTGTATACAAGCCTAAAACAAATAAAAAAGAAATCAATGATCAGAGGTGTAAACTGAAAAATTTTTACATCAAAAACAAACAAAAAAAACAAATATTCTACACATACATAAATATACTGATAAGATAAGGGAAATCGCAAAAAATCAAGTATATTATATGTTCAATACTGCATTTCGAATTATTGTTGTTTATTTTTAATATATATATATATATATATATATATATATATATATATATATATATATATATATATATATATATATATATATATATATATATATATATATATATATATATATATATATATATATTATTATTATTATTATTATTTATTGACAAAAATCATACAGTATGTAAATACAAGAAGTCCTAGACTTGTGCTGTATCATTACATAATTTATAAAGTTACATCCAAATTGATTTGACACTTCCACACCAAATTCAGGGAACTTCAGATTTTGACATACCAAATCATGGATACTTTTTGCTTTACTAATTCTCTTTTCCTAATGCTTCAACCCTTGCCTCCAATTACCATTACACTCCACCAGCCTATAATGCCTACCAAACTACTATTCTTCTCAAACAGCCCATATTTTCACCAAAATGTATAATTTTATGTGGTGCCAAAAGTGACTTTACTTTGACGGTTATACATGTTATACATATACAATATATATATATATATATATATATATATATATATATATATATATATATATATATATATATATATATATATATATATATATATATATATATATATATATATATATATATATATATATATATATATATATATATTTGTGTCTGTGTCTGTGTGTGTGTGTGTGTGTGGCATTTTTAAAATAGAATATACAAGATGTTTTGTTTGTGGTAACTTTGTATTAATATATTGTCTACTCTTGAAACTCTGTGATATATTCCGTAAAAGGCGCATGACAGTGATAAGTGCCAAAAAGAGAAGAGTCAAGATCGAGAAAGAACCAGGTGGGTTGTATATGTAGTTCGCAATAAATTTATTTACATCAAAACAATTGTATACAGTCCAATCGAAGTAAGCACAGAATTAGCTGTGCATTGTTACAGTTTTTTGATCCTTCAGTTTTTTTATCCTTCTAACCGGACTGTATTTTGGCCCTTTATTCGCGGGATTTGTGCAATAATTTTTAATTTGTTACTATTCTGAAAATATTCGTTTTGTATGGAACTGTCTGCGCCCAGGTAATGGAACAATTGTTGTTGCATTGCTTCCCTGTGGTCCTATTGTGGAGATACGGAATGCAGACATAAGTATAGATTAGACAATTTTCTATTAAAATTTATCGTCCTTTTCGATAGTTGTACACTTGTATATTCTAATATAATTCGTATATTGGAAATTAAACTTACTCAAGAATATTAACATCACTATTTCACGTTTGCTAACTTATCACGGTGAACATTGATAAATTTGTTGATAAGAACTGGCTTTAAACATTCATTTATTTCGTTGTTGCAATGTTATTAGTTGATTTAAGAAAATGAGTTCCGATAAATTAAGAAAACTTATTAATGAGAGAACCACTTTAGGTGAGAAGGTGGTGAGGCTCCTACTCAATCAAATATAATTGAATTAAAAGCTAGAGATAAATATCTTTTAGATACATTTAGAAAAATACACATGATATTGGTTTCATTTTCGATGAAGATAATGATGAATTTAATCAGCAGAATAAAATTAGGGTTATATTACAAAATCGTTTTATAAATATAAAGATAAGAAGTGATAGTGACAGAAGTTCATTTTTCTGCTGCTCTGTTGTTTTTGAGCTGGTGTTGTGGTTGTTCGGTGTTGTTAATTGATGAAAATTAGATAGAGATGTGTATGGGAAGATTTGCTATCTGCAGTATCCAGTGAGTATCAGGTTTCGTCTCCACTATTGAGAATTTGAAGATTTTAGTTCAATTAATTTGCAGTTGATTGTCTTATCAGATCTTTTTTTCTGTGAGTGCCCTCTGTTCTGATTAAACATTAACTGATTGATATATAAATAAAGAACATAGTCGTCCCATCAATGTTTATAATGGGTACAAGATCTCAAAATGTGGATTTAAGAGATGATTGTTCTCTTTCCACTCTGAATGAGGCAAAGTGTAGTAACTGTGGATTGCATATATCTACTGACCGGGATATTGCGAGCTGTGATTGCTGTGGGCTGGCATTCCACGAGAAGTGTTCTGGACTTTCTGGCACTGAATTTCAAGCAGCTGCCTTAAGGAAAAATAGAAACTTGATCTATTTTTGCCAATTATGTAAGAATGGTTTTCAACAGGTTCCGATGCTGCTGCAAAGTATTGTGGCGCTCCAGAACGAGGTTGCTTCTTTGAAGGCTGAGATTGGCAGGCCGACTGGTTCTGTAATAGATTCAAGGAGTGTGGAGGATGCTGATGTGGAGAGGGTTGTTGCGGAGGTAAATGAGAGGCAGATGAGGTCTCATAACTTCATCATCTATGATATGGAGGAATGCACTGTGAATGATACAGCTGTGAGAATAGACGAAGACGTGAAAAAGTTTCTGAATTGGAAATGCACAGTAAACCGGTGAAGGTGGTTCGCATAGGGAGTCGTGCTGGGGGTGGGAGACCGAGGCCGACTAAGGTGGTCATGTCGGATGGTGAATCTGTGAGACAGATGTTGGTGAGAAGGAGATGTTCGGGTGTTGGATACAAGATTGCTGCTGATGCAACGCAATTATATGCGCAGAATATATGAGGAGCTCGACAGGTGTAGGTCTTTTGGTGAAGGTAACCTGTTTGTGAGATTTGACAATAGCATACGGAGGATTGTTGAGAATAGGATTTCAAAAAACGACCGCAGGTCTTAAGACTTTATTTCCAGAATGTAAAGTTTGCGTTGTAGAATGGTGGAGTTTGGAAATGCTGTGAACTGTAGTGACTATGACACTGTTTTTGTGACTGAGACATGGTTGATGAGTAACTGTGGTGATTCGGAGTTTGGTTTGCTGAGCTATGACATTTTTTGCAAGGATAGGAGTGTTGAAACTAGTGACCGACAGAGGGGAGGGGGTGTTATGATTGTGACACACTGAAAGCTGAATGCCAATGTTATCGGCATCTCACTCGGACATGTCGGGCAGATTTTTGTGGCTCTTGTTTTTGGCTGTGACAAGTTAATCCTTGGCTGTGTTTATTTTCCACCTAGATCTCTCCTGTGGATGTAAGACGAACACTGTATGACAGTGTTGATGTTGCAGGAGAGTTATCCGGATCATAAATTCGTCATTTATGGTGACTATACGCTGAGTGATGCTGTGTGGGATGGTGATGAGTATGGTGTTGTGATGGATAGGTCTCCGGGTTCGGCTGCGCATGTTATTGGCGGTAGTTATGGCTACCTTAACTTGTTTCAGGTTAACCGGGTGCCTAATAGTAGGAGTGTGCTTCTGGATCTGGATTCATGACTGACTCTCCTATTACTACAGAGGTGGCTGGCGACTTGCTCCTTCCTAATACAGTTCACCATACAGTGTCTTTGTGTCATCTTCCGGTGCATACAAATCACCAGGATGGTCTTCGGTGTGTATACTATTACTATGACTTAAAAAACTGTGATTATCAGGTGATAAATGAATATTTAGCTTCCATTGATTGGAATAATTTGTTACTTGGTTTGGGGATTGATGCAGCAGTTGGGGTTTTGTATGATGCACTTTACGTTGTTATTGACAGGTGTGTGGATTGGAGGTCGCGAAGGAGCTCAAGTTATCCAGCATGGTTCAGTGGAGAGTTGAGGAGTCTCATCAAATCCAAGAGACAAGCGCATTGTAGATTTAGATCTTCTGGTGATGAGTCAGATTATGTTCGTTTTGCTGAATTACGACGGCAGTGCAAGGAGCTGTCTCAAAGGTGCTACATGAATTATGTGTACAATATGGATGTGGCTCTTCGAGCTGAACCCAGGCGATTTTGGAAATTTGTCAGTGACCGCAGAGACGGTAATACGTTTTCATCAAGGATGAGTTTGGATGGTGTGGAGGGTGAAGGTGGAGCAGACTGTGTGGAACTTTTTGCTAGTTTAGTTTCTACTGTTTAGACTAATAATTCAGATGTTGTTGTTCCATCATATAGTTTTAGTAGGACAGTTGATATTGCTATGAGCAGAATAAGTATGGAAAATGTATATGATAAGATTATGTCAATTAAGCCTAGAATGTGCTCAGGACCGGATGGTATTCCTGCTTATTTCTTGAAGAAGTGTATTCATACGATTACTCAGCCATTGCACTATCTTTTTAATTTGTCACTGACTGCCAGTGTCTTTTCTGGGGTGTGGAAGAGTGGTTACCTGAACCCTGTGCATAAGGGTGGTTTGAGAAGTGATATCAGGAATTACAGAGGTATTTCTTTTTCCTCAGAGATTCCAAAAATTTTTGACAGCCTTGTGTTTGATCAAATTTTACCTCTTTGCAGGGGCCTGATGATTGAGCAGCAGCATGGATTCTTGAGTGGAAGATCAGTTTGTACTAATCTGTTTATATACCAGCAGTATATCATTGAAGCTTTTGAGAATTCTCTTCAGGTTGACTCTGTTTATATGGATTTCTCCAATGCGTTTGACAGGGTTGACCACAGGTTGTTGATTGCCAAGATCTCTGCTTTGGGTTTCCATGGCGTTATGTTGAGATGGATTGAGAACTTTTTGACGACGGGTCGTTGTCAATATGTGAAGATTGGTGATAATGTTTCTAATCCTGTTGCGGTAACATCTGGTGTGCCTCATGGGTCACATTGTGACCCGCTGCTTTTTAACCTTTTTATAAACGACATCTCAGAGGTTTTACTGAATTGTGAATTTTTACTTTTTGCGGATGATCTCAAGCTGTTCTTGACGGTGAACTCTCCAGATGAAGCATCCCTAATTCAGGGGGATATTAATCGATTGTCTGCTTGGTGTGCTTCTAACCACCTTTATTTTAATTAAGAGAAGTGTGTGACTGTCACATTCTCCAGACTTCGTCAGACTCATTCATTTGACTATGATATTGATGGTGTTCCATTGCGAAGAGGGAAGGAAGTTTGTGATTTGGGGGTTACCTTTGATGTGAAGCTGACGTTCATTAGGCACTGTGAGTCTGTTGTTTCTAGAAGTATGAGAATGCTCGGATTTGTGTGTCGGATGGCTAGGGAATTTTCTGTGGTGGCCATTAGGGCTCTTTATTGTGCTTTAGTCACACCAATTTTGGAGTATGCTTCCATCATATGGCGGCCATACTATGCCGTTCATATTGAGTCTCTTGAACATGTGAAGAGAAAGTTCCTTCGGTTTTGTTCATGGAGGATAGTTTTTGCCAGGGGAGGTCATGATTATGTGCAGCTGATGCATGCATTAAATTTAACATCATTGGAGTCTCATGGATGGAATGCTGACATGTGCTTCTTATTTAATGTTTTGAACTCTGATATTGACTCTGGTATTATTCTCTCAATGATAGGGTTCAGGGTTCCAAGTTATTGAACCCGATCTTGTGAACTGTTTCAGGTGTTTCATCACTCCACAAGTTATGGTATATCCAGTTCCCTGAATAGAATGTTGACTTTTGCTAATGCAAATGCTGAGGTGCTGCCTTTTTTCGGTTGCTCGTTTTCTGCTTTCAGGCGGTCTCTTGCATCTGTTGCCTAACATATACCTAGCATGTATTTTATTTGATTGTTGTGTAATGTGACTATGTAATGTTTAATGTTGTTTTGTAATGTGACGAGTTGATTATTGGTTGTTGTATTAATTGTAACTGATTGTGACTATCACTAGCTAATATTGTGCTTATGTTTAAAATTGGGGTTGTCCCGTTTTTCTGAATAAATAAATATAAAGCCATTTATAACGAAGTTACTTTGAAAAATGTTAGTGGTCCAAATACTAGTACATCGGATGATGCAAGTAACTCAAATGTTCGACTTCCTAAATTAGAATTAAAAATATTTAGTGGAAATTTAAATGAGTGGATAACTTTTATTGATATTTATAATAGTTTAGTTCACAATAATACTGCTTTATCAGATGTAAATAAATTTCAGTATCTTCTTGGTTGCTTAGAGAAAGAACCATTAGGTTTAGCTCTTTCGCTACCGATTACAGCAGATAATTATTTGATAGCTTATAACAGTTTGATAAAAAAATATCAAAATAGTAGATTACTTTCTTTTTTTTTATTGGAATAAGATATTTTATAGCCCTGCTTTGAAACGTAAAAATATAAAGGACCTTTCACATCTATTGGGTATATTTTCAAAAGACCTAGGAGCTTTAAAGTTACTTAAGTTACCTGTAACAAGTTGGGATTTTGTGTTGTTTAATTTACTTTTACCGAAACTAGATACTTCAACCTAAAATAGATTCGTAATAGAATATTCACAAGTTGAAATGCCTACTTATAATAATTCAGTAAATTTTTGGAGGCACATTGTCAAGCTTTAGAAACTTTGAACGCTATTCAATATACGAAGAACAATAGTAGTTTTAAACAATTTTCGTAGACTTATAAGCGAAGTGCTGGTTCTTTTATTTTTGCTAATAGAAGCAAATTGTGTGTATTTTGCAATTGTATTTATAATTTAGATTTGTGTTCGAAATTTCAGACTAGAAATCCATATGCTAGATACCAGTTCAGCAAAAGTAAGGGTCTTTGTTTAAATTGTTTACATTCGCGACATGAAGCAAAAGCCTGTTCGGCTTCTGGAAATTGTAAGGTATGTGGATCTAGGCATCATTCCTTATTGCATTTTTTTTTTTTGGTAAGTTGGTCAAAAATTCGACTAGTGTAGAAGTAGCACAGGTGAATTCTAGTTCTGGTACTTTGGATGAATCTTCTATTACAACAAAAAACGCTTCTGCCTTTACTAGCATTTATGGATCTTC
The DNA here is from genome assembly GCA_964006375.1 of Tillus elongatus. Lineage (NCBI taxonomy): Eukaryota > Metazoa > Arthropoda > Insecta > Coleoptera > Cleridae > Tillus > Tillus elongatus. Next base: position 143,202,679 of record OZ023262.1, read on the forward strand.
GAAATATTGGTTATTTTGCCTACAGCTCTAGTAGAAGTGGCGGATTTTAGTGGAAATTTTCATTTCGCAAAGTTGCGTAAAGCGCTTGGGTTTGCCTCGTCACAGAATATCATTATGTATGCCTGGAATCGGAAAATTGGAGAAAGCTGTTTCGAAGGGAATGACTGTGTTATTAAACCTGTCGGTGGTTTAGAACCAAGGTTTGACATAGAGATTTACATTTTGCCTGAAATTTGTACATCGCTTCTGGAACAAACATCCTCGCTAAATACTTTGTTACAGTTTGAATCGATCTGCTTAGCAGATAAGTTTTTCATCGATCGGCTCCTATAGATTTATTGATTGAAAATGTTATGGGAAATTGAAACCAGGCCAACCAAGTTGGTTACATCTCCAGAGGATGACGTTTGAGAAAGATTACTTAGGGAAAATTTTTATCGTGATGATGATTTTCGGGCCTTTGATAGGGCAAGGACGGATACGGTCTGTGCCGCCCTACAGGACAGGGGATCACCGAGGTTCCTAATAAGCTGGGTGGCGAGGATGCTGGAGGACAGGAGAATCTCGCTGACCTTGAGGGGCCGGGCGCTGGACGTCGGGGTGACGGGCGGCTGTCCTCACGGCAGCTGCCTTTCGCCTCATCTATGGTGTCTGGTCATGGATGGCCTCTTGGAGCGGCTCTCTGAGAATGGCTTCTACGCCCAGGCATACGCTGATGATGGGCTGGTCCTAGTCACCAGCAAATTCCTCGGCGTCGTCTGTGAGTGCATGCAAGCTGCCTGTAGCATAATTGAAAGGTGGTGTAGTGAGCTGGGACTCTCCGTAAACCTGGCTAAGACGGAGATGATCCTATTCACCAAAAAGAGGAATGTGGAGGGGTTCAGGGGGCCCGTGATGTTTGGAAAACCTTTAGCTTTAGTGTGGGAGGTCAAATATCTGGGGGTGGTCCTGGACTCCAAAGAAACATGGGGGTCGCAAATAGAACGAGTAGTAAGGAAAGGAGTAGCGACCCTCTGGCAGCTGCGTCGAATGATAGGGAGGACCTAGCGACTTAATCCTCGGTTCCTCCATTAGATTTACACTGCGATCGTCAGGCCGAGGATCATCTATGGGGCGTTGGTCTGGTGGTGTGGTGTGAACTAAACTACTACCAGGAAGCTGGCCAAACTCCAAAGGCTGGCAATCCTGGGTATCACAGGCGCTATAAGGACGACACCCTCAGCCACGCTAGAGGTCTTGTTGATGCTGCCACCGCTTCCCATCTGTATCAGAAGGGAGGCTATGGCGTCGCATCTTAGAATGCGAGACTCTGGAAACTGGTGTGGAGAGGGAGCAGTAATGGGGCATGCAAGAGTCGCCAAGGAGAGATAAAGCTGTTTGGTTACTCGGTAGGAGTCGACCTACACTTCGCCGCATCCTTGGGGTGCTAACAGGCCACTGCGCCCTTAGAAGACACCTCACATTGATAGGCGTAGAGAGGGATCCCATTTGCCAGGAATGCGGCGAGGATGAAGAAACGACTTACCACTACCTGTGTGAATGCGAGGCTTTTGGAGTCTTCGAGCAGAATTGTTCGGTTCGAGGACTCTGCAGAGGAATCAGGTAAGTACCGTCCAATTGAAGACTGTCATGGCCTTCATTTCGAGGTTGAGGTGGTTTGGCGACGGAACCGAGGAGAAGTAGAGCATCGTTGCTGGGGTTGGCAAAAAGGGCCCATTGTGGCCTACTTGCTTGGCGTTAGCCTCCCCACCATTGCTGCTGCTACTACTACTACTACTACTACTACTGCCGAAGCATCAGAAAGAGGGTCTATTGAAACGGATTTTCCAAAAATATTTTAGTAAAATGAAAGACAGTGATGGTTGAAGCTGAAACTTAAGGCTTTGTGAAACACACTTAAACACTACATTTTTTTTGACATAATCCGTAGTTGCTTCAAATTCATTGTCTGAAAATTGCAAAATTTGACGTTTCAGATAGCGACTTTGACGTTTCCAGAAGACAAATTATAAAATTTTCAAAATATTTTTTGTTATTTCTTGACCTTTTTGCGCCAAGAAAGCTAAACCGTTGTATGTAATATTCGATTGGTTTTGTTAATCACACAATATTCTGTTCTTGTGTTTTCCTCTGATCACCAGTGGCACCCAAAATTTTTTTCTTTAAATGCCTAGAACTTTTTTTTTCTTTTAATATAGAGATCTGAATTTTGGTGTGTAAGGTAATTTTGATAGTAGAAACGTAAATGTCAAATTTGGTTGTCATAGCAGTGTTATTTTTGGAGATACAAACATTTTCCGAAAGAAAACCACAAATTTTCCCGGACAAACTGGTCCGATTTGCCTGGCCAACGAACTTATCTAAGCCACTTACAAAATGAAGGTACATACCAAACTGTATCAAAATCGGCCCATTATTCTTTGAGTTATTGAGTTATCGGTGTGATATATATATATATATATATATATATATATATATATATATATATATATATATATATATATATATATATATATATATATATATATATATACACTCCAACCAAGGTCCGTCAAAATTTTTATATGTTTATATATATATATATATATATATATATATATATATATATATATATATATATATATATATATATATATATACACACTCCTCATTAGTGAATTTTGTGTTTTACAAAAAATTCGCTAACAGCACATACACGACAATAGCTACCTTGATTTAAATGAACAAACCAGTCTATACTAATGGTTTGTCCTTTCTTGGAAGTTATTTCTAATTAAATACTTGAAACCAAATACGTTTAACTGTATTAAAAAAGTTGTAATAAGATAATAGATTGATGTCTGTCGATATTTTTGTTATATAGAGTCTGATTGTTTGCTGTTAATGTTTACTTATTTTATTGTTGCAATTGTTGTTATAGCTACTATTGTGATAGTTTAATTTTATTTCCATGTTAAATATTGATACACATCACATATATATATATATATATATATATATATATATATATATATATATATATATATATATATATATATATATATATATATATATATATATTAAAAACATCACCTGTCACTTTTATTTTATGTTTATTTTCAAAGATTTTTTTAAATCAAAACATCATAGCAACGTAGCAAGAGATTTTCATTTGTAGTTATTATGAATACATATAAATCAATTTAATTTTCTCCTGTCTGATAATGCTGTCAAGTAGCGAAACTGGTAACAAAGGAGAAAAGAAACATTTGTGAAGCCAGAGAAGTAGCCTCTATGTCTGTATTGAGTAGTTATTTAAATCAAACCACTTAAATTCCACATCAATTAGTGATGATTGAATATACTTCAATCAGCAACATTACACAATTATTATATATTCATAGACAGTAGTGCACTGTCCATCTGTGTCTGATACTTTTGGAGACAACATGGCAGGAGTTCGTCAGATGACCTTTTGAATTATGTATAGATGATATGTGCACAAATTATATCTAATTAATTGTAAATTCTAAATAAAAAAATTACTTACAAGTGCCTTTGAAGGAGATTTTTGTGTTATGCAGTGATCTATAAAGAGAGACAATGCTTTTACACTAGGAACTCCTACGACATCTCCTTTGTCTAACTTTTCAAAAACTTGGCATGCTTTTTCATAATCATTGTTCCACAACAGAAGAATCAATATATTACCAACCATTTCACCAGAAAAGCTGCAAGAAAATACAATGTGAGATTTCTGGATATACCTGGTTAGGCAATTCTTCACAATTGCTATATGTATAAGAGTTTTTTAAATAACAAATGTTAATTATAAAGTCTAGAATATTTTATATTTTGTGCAACCATTACATATAAACTATAAAAGTCTGTGGCTAGCAGGTCCCATCCGTGAAGTCAGTAATTGACACACACACACACCCACACCCACGTTCACACGCGAGCACACACGCGCGCGTGCACGCACACACACACATACAATATTTTCTGTACTTTTAATTTTTACTGCCGGAGCCTGTGGCTCAGTGGTAAGAGCTGGTGCCTCTGAACTGAAGGGTAGAGGGTTTGATCACAGGGTTCTCCTTTCACTTTTTCAGTATATACTGTAACACTAACATCAACCGACGTTGTGACATTGTATTTGAGCAAGTTGTTGATGCCAACTAATTTTTTTTCAAATGGAACACTCGGTATATTATAACATTAGATTTTTTTATATTAGCAAACTTTTTCATGTAACATCTGCTATACTTATCTTCAACCATTTCTTTGATAAAGAAAAATTTATAAGAAATTTGGCAACAAACATCTCCGAATGAGATTTTGTTTTGGTCGTAATCAGCGTTTGCATTATGATACAAACAAAAAAAAAATTCCCATGCAGTACATTTAAAAAATAATGTGCATTCCGCAACATAATAAAAATCCATATGTGAGAATTTTAAATAGAACACCCCATGTTTTATGATTACATGTGAAAGTGCAAAAAATTCTCCATCTAAAAGGACTAAGCCATGCTATACTTATTTTAGATGGAATTGGAGTTATGAACAAAAAAATTAAAACTAATGCATTCAAAAAAATTAATTATAATATTGTCACTGTAATTACAAATGTGAAACTTTATCAGAGAGAAATAAATTACAGAAACCAGTCAGTTATACATAGCTACAACTATATATTGTGCTCAAAAGGTCCTTTATTCACTCTGAAGACATCTTTGAATGTTATACTTATTTTAGATGGAATTGGAGTTATGAACAAAAAAATTAAATCTAATGCATTCAAAAAAATTAATTATAATATTGTCACTGTAATTACAAATGTGAAACTTTATCAGAGAGAAATAAATTACAGAAACCAGTCAGTTATACATAGCTACAACTATATATTGTGCTCAAAACGTCCTTCATTCACTCTCAAGACATCTTTGAATGGACCCCATAATGTTGTCGGATCAAGTTGTAGAAAATCCACTCTCACACGGTCCTTCAAATCCCCTATGGTGAGAACTGGAGTTTTATACACTTTTTCTTTGAGATAACATGAAAGATAGTCATTGAGGATTTCAGAATGCATTTTTTAAACGCCCTGTATGCAGAAACTTTCTTTTCGTATTATGGCAAGATAAAGAGGTCTCAACAGGAACTATAACCAAAAATTCAGGCGTGTACCTACACTGGTTACGAAAAAACAAAATTCTCATTCGGAAATGTTTGTTGCCAAATTTCTTATAAATCTTTCTTTATCTCCGAAAAGGTTAAGGATAGGTATCGCATATCTAACATGAAAAAGTTTTCAAATATATCGAATCTGAAAATGTAATAATATACCGAGTATTCCATTTGAATAAACAAAGTTGGTATCAGCTACCAGTTAATATGGCAACACCGCATCATCAAAAACATTTTAAATAAAGATCCTATTTGCTTACATAAGTTACTAAAATTTCAGGTCTTTAGCTTCAGTCTAATAGGCCACCCACTGTGTTTAACCCTGTATTAGTTGTTAAAGTTGCTCTTTAATTTCATTGATTTTGTGTGTTTTTGTAACTTGATAATGTTATTTATTTACCCTAGGAGTTCTATTTATACAGTTCTTAATTTTCAACTTTATAATTATTGTCTAGGAATTATATTAGAAATTTTATTTATACATTTTTCATGTATTAATTGAGGCATTGTATTTGTAGATTAAGAAAATTATTTATATACTTTTATCGTGTTTTTTTTAGTTTTGTATAAATATTGTGTTTTCTTATTGTAGATATAGTTGATTTTTTGTTCTGTAAGATTGCAAACTATATTTTAAGGCCGCAGGTGACAGGCGGTGAATTTATCTACTCAAATATATGGTACGATTTCCTGCCCAAACACAAGTTTTAATTAACTTTAGTGGGATCATTCCTATGTTTGTTGTGTGTGAATATTGCTGTTGTTTCTGAATTATAAACACTTTGTATATTTTTTACTTTATCCAATAAACATATTATTATTAGTATTATTGTTATTATCATTATCATTATCATTATCATTATCATTATCATTATCATTATCATTATCATTATCATTATCATTATCATTATCATTATCATTATCATTATCATTATCATTATCATTATCATTATCATTATCATTATCATTATCATTATCATTATTATTATTATTATTATTATTATTATTATTATTATTATTATTATTATTATTAAACATGTTCTACACTGACACACACCAATATGTTCTCACCTACTTGGATAATACGCACATACATTCATACACAAACCCCGCAAAATATCTAAATAAAATTTAGGGAATATTCCACTATTGGATAGAAAAAGTAAATAAATTGTTTAAGATAAGTAAAACCTTACCGCACTTTGTTAATTTTATGGCTTGGCTGTTTATCTATCCTTTCATAGACATCCCATGCTATGTAGGAGCATTTTGGTATGAGGTCAGCAGTAACTGTAGGTTCATTGTTAATCATTATACTAAGTGTTTGTTCAATTAGATTCTGTCTGCCTGCATGATCAAAAGTGACCATATCTGACCATAACCTCGGTACATATTCTACAGCTCCGTTTGCTTCTACTTGATTTAGTATATCACTAATGACTGCTGGCTCAGGTATATATATGTGTGGAACATACTTCTCGTAATATTTTATCATAAATTCATCTAAAGGTTCAATTATGCAGGCCAATGAGAAATAATGGCGACTGAAAAATAAAAATAACATCAATGATTAAGATATTATAAAATATTAACACTCAGTAGAATGAATCGAAAAAACATTACTACTATATCCAACCTTAGTTTGCCACTTACAGTAAAACAACAGTTGCGCTGAACCCCAATCCAGATTTTTCAAGTTTTACAGTCAGGGCGTGCCATCCAGAGTGCCCTCAAATTTATTAGGGCACCCTGTATGACAAGGGCATATTTTATATAAGTAACTACGACATTAAGAGAGCGACTGCATTTTTCCACTTGACTTAAAAAGGTGGCCAAAAAACTTAACCTGTAAAATTCCACAGTCGATTTTTTGAGCTGAAAATGAAAATTGATATTGTGGGCTTGGGAAATGACATAGGCATACGCACGCACGCACTGACGCACATAAATATATTACACAGGCCAAAAAATTAAATTTTTTTTGGTGCTAGAAAACAAAGAACTCATTTATGATATTTTAATTGTGCTGATTCCAAAAATGCCATCAGATTACGTCTATCAGCTCTAGTTTTTGAGATACAAAATGTCTCGCCATAAAAGAGAAATATGAAACAATAGCACTGGTCATGAAACAAATTAAGTATGAATAACATTGGTGAACAATTTGTGTTGATCTAAAAAAAGTAGAGGTGTGCGAACCCATGTTTTGTTCGAACCGAACTATGAACGAACCCAAGCAAATATGTCGCTTCGAACTTCGAACCTCTGAAATAGTATGTCTAAGGTTCACAGTCGAAATTCGAACTTCTTAGAAATTCAAAATCGAACATTGAACTACCTAAAATTCTTCAGTGTTCGTATATCAATTCCTGAAATACAAAATTTAGGAATATTGTAACATACAATATTTTATATGTAAAGGATTCCCACTCTTTTTACAAAAAGGAAAGGTTCGACAAATATGCAGGTTGATTGGGTGAAAATGCCTTCCGGTGCTGATCTTTGTGCAGATGGGTCAACGTTAAATCAAAAACACAAAAACAAAAAATATTTGAAACTTTTTTAGATTTCCGGATCTATAGATAAGCTCAATTATAAATATGTTGTTTGGTATTGGCTAGGCAGTTTTAGCAAACAGATTGAGAGGGTTCAAAGTGAGAATGATAGGTATAAAATAACCATTTACAACTTTGAACTGTCTCCTGATTGTGAATATTTAACTGGTTTGGCTCACTGTGAAATAAAACATGTCAAAACCAGTGTTTTCCAAAGGCAATCTGCAATTATCCTCAAATTCTAAAAATTTATGTTACCGATCGCCTTCAAACACCACCATCATAATGTTGTTACTGAAATAGGTGTTGGGAGGCTAGGATATACAAGAAAAATAATTCTGTGATTGCTAAATGGCTCCGTCGTGTCTCAATGTGTCCCATCTACAGTCAAAAATATGCATGAGTGAAATCTCCTGAAATTACGCTATCGACTCAATGAGACCGATAACGAGTTTAAAGCGCCGCTATCGAGTTAAAGAGGCCGCAACTTCGCTACCTTTGGCACATTGAATGCCTGTAAAGTTAAACTTCGAAGTATTTTTGAGCAACGAACTTCGAACTATTTTTAAGAATTACATATTTCGAACTTCGAACTACTTCAACATCGCTAGTGCGAACATATTTTCGAACCGAAGGTTCGGTTTGAGGTTGGGTTCGGTCCGAAATTTCGAAGATTCGCACACCTCTAAAAAATAGTTAACTTCCTCATTGGACAACAAAGTGGATATACAAAATATCCTTGTTTTTCATGTGTTTGGGACAGCAGAGCTGAAAATCAGCACTGAGTTAACAGAAATTAGTCTTTAAGAAATGTCATGATTCAAGAAAAACATAAGGTAATCAATGAACCTTTGGTTCTGAGAGAAAAACTCTTACTTATACCCTTACCTATTAAATTGGGGCTTATGCACCATTTTGTAATAGCTTTAAATTGGGATGGACTTTGTTTTGATTACTTGACATGTCATTCTCCTGCAGTTTAAGATGGAAAAACTAAAAGTGGGCATATTTGATGGTCCTCAAATAAGGCAGCTTATCAAAGATCCCCAATTTACTGCATTAATGAACAAGATTGAATCGCTTGGTGTTCATTTGGTCAAGTAGTATAAAATTTCTTGGAAATCATAAGGCAGAGAATTACATAGAGTTAGTGGAAACTATGCTTTCAAATTTTAATGTTCCAGTTGTACAATGGGCATAAAAGTTCACGACCTCCACAACCCCCTAGATCGCCTTCCAGAAAACCTAGGTTAGTGTACTAAAGAACAGGGGGAAAGATTTCATCAGGACATTAAAACTATGGAAGATCAATATCAAGGGCGATGGGATAGCCATATGATGGACCACTACTATTGGAGTCTTCAGCGAGACTGTCGTAGTAAACTCCATGCTAGAAAGTTGTATAAAAGAGAATTTTTAAGTGATAAGTAATGAATGTATGTTTAACTATTTTTTGAAATAAAAACTTAACTCAGCTTTTTGTTGTTGTTTTTTTTAACTGGCAGTCGGAGCTAATAGAAATAGTAATAACGAAAAACTACATAAGTTAAAAAATAAAATAATATATGTAGCCTATCTCAAAAACTATATGCGATAAACGAAACTTAATGGCTGTTTTGGATTCTGCATCCAAAAATTACCTAGAAACAGTAGAAAAATCGTTGGTACCAAAGTCGCCATTGGCCAGTGTTATTTATATAACAACATAAAAATTCGAATTGACCTTAGTGATGGGCTTCCAAGATCATAATCCGTGCCTATTTGAAAGAACTTTGTGAAAGTCAACTATTATCGAGATTTTTTATTATGAACCTTCATTAAAAATCACATACAAATTTCTTGGTAAGAATAGTACTCACTAATATATTGACTCTTTGAAAGAGTCTCCTATTAAATCGTAGTTGTTTCCAAAATTTAATAGTGCGTTCACTCTGTCGGCTAAACTCAAATCTCTTAAATGGTTTCGGCAAACATCCATCGCTGTTACAAAAAAGCTTGTATCCTTATGGTCTCTTATTGTATGTTTCTTCTCCTCTATCTCATTCATTATATCATTTAAGATTGTGCTTGTAGGACCCCCTATAAGAAAAAAATCTAGTTAAGAAACTGATAACTTAAATATATGAACACATACGGTGGCCAATTAGTGCGACAAAGCTCAATATCTCCTGTACCATTAAAATTAGGGGAAACTTTTCTGGGGAAGTTACTAAGGGTTAAGATATGCAACTTCTGAAATTATTGTAGACTATACAGGGTGCTCCAAAGAGGTGGTGTGGGAACAAATTCATGTTTTTTAAATGAGACAACATGTATATTTTTACATATTTCGATTCACCGTAAAATTCTGTACATAGCACCACAATTTTCATGACACATTTTTGCAACGTTGCCAAACAGATTAGAGAATTCCCATAATCTGTGAAAAAAACATGGTTCAATTAAACGTGTAATATTTCTAAACTTATAATAATTAGAAACAAGATATTTTTATAATGGAAAGAGGAATGATGACAGAAGTCCACGGATTTATGTTTTTGTACAGGAGGTTCTCTATAGCCATGCCAACAATACGAACTTTAAACCTAATTTTCGTAAATTTTTCAAATGCAACACCCTGTATTTGATTACTTTATATTGTAGGGATTTTGATTCTCTTTAACTCTTGTCCACATCATTCTGTGTCTATCTTTGCTACTTTTTGCGTTATTTCAATTCTAGCAAAAAACTGGATGTTTTTCACCATTGTCGTTTTTCTAGTCGCCTATGACATGGAAAATAGAAAATAACTGTTGTCATTTTACATAAAATGTCAGTTTGGTAGCTGTTCTATTTCATATCATAGATAATAACATCAAAATAATTTATTCATATTACAGGATACGTGACAAAAGCATCTCAGCAATTTAAGATTGCCTACAATTTCTAAATTGATTCATTATATAATGAACCGTTCAGTTCAGAGAGGCTACTATTAACTTGAATTCACAACTCAATACGTTTCTCAAAAAAATAAGTCATGTTATTTTCAATTTCTAAAGTAAATTACTACGCAATTAATTGTTCAAAGTGACCACCATTCACTTGAGTGCATAATTCAATACGTTTTTCAAAAGAATGTGTCATGTTTGTACACATTTCCCGAGTAATACTTTGGAAACAGTTCCTAATACGAATTTTCATATCATCTCTTGTATTAGGGGGTGTTTTATAGACCTGATCTTTCACAAATCCCCATACACTGAAATCCATTTTTGTTAGATCTGGTGATCAAGCTGGCGATGGTACTGGCGCTCCTCTGCCAATCTACTGCCGGCCATATGTTTCATTTGAAAAGGTAATGATAGGCCCTGTATAATGCACGGGGGTTCCGTCATGTAAAAACCAAAGACGTTCACGAATAACATTTGGTATCTGCACCATAAACTTTGGTAAATCGTATTGTAAAAAATCCAAATATACTTGTCCAGTTACTTTTTCATCAAAAAAATGCGGTCCAATAACAAATTCTCCCACAACTCCGCCCCAAACGTTTAAGAACCATCTGTTTTGTGAATGAGTTCTTATAAAATGGGGATTGCTTGTAGCATAGTAATGGAAATTATGCCTATTTACGTTTCCATTTTTATAAAAGGTTACTTCATCACAAAACAATGTTGAATCTACAAAATTCCGTTGTTGTCTCGTTTTTTCCTGTACCCATGCACAAAAACGCATTCTCCTCTGAAAGTCTTCTTCATTCAACTCTTGCAATAACTGGATATGATAAAGATGCATTTTGTTTGCTTTCAGTATGTGCTGAATTGATGTTCGTCCAATATCTAATTCATTGGAAACAGTTCGTTGGCCAATGTGTGGATTTTCATTACTGCTAAAAGAACATTTAATTGATTTTCTTTGGTTGAAACACGTTTTCTTCTTACATTTTTCTTACAGGCTGCACTTCTCGTTGTTTGAAAACGCTCCAATACCTTCTCAAACGCCCTTCTATTGGGTTGTCTTCGGTTTAGATATTTTTGATTATATATCCTCAGTGCTAATAAGCAGTTTTTGTCACTATCTGCCAATACAAAAATGATACCCACCAATTCGTCTATGAAAAATTCATATTAAATAGTTTTGCTACAAAGAACGCACTAAATCCCTTCAATTATCAGCAAATTGTTGACATAATGTTGATATAATGTTGATATTAACCTTGTCAAATAGAACAGTTACCAAACTGACATTTCATGTAAAATGACAACAGTTATTTTCTATTTTATGTGTCATAGGTGACTAGAATGACAATGGTAAAAAATATCCAGTTTTTCTGCTAGAATTGAAGTAACGCAAAAAGTAGCAAAGACAGACACAGCATGACCTGGACAAGAGTTAAAGAGAATCAAAATCCCTACAAAATAAAGTAATCAAATACAGGATGTTGCATTTAAAAGACTTACGAAAATTAGGTTTAAAGTTCGTAATGTTGGCATGGCCATAGAAAACCGCCTGTACAAAAACTTCAATCTGTATTACATCAGAGGACTTCTGTCATCATTCCTCTTTCCATTCTAAAAATATCTTGTTTCTAATTATTATAAGTTGAGAAATATTACACGTTTAATTGAACCATGTTTTTTCACACATTATGGGAATTTTCCAATCTGTTTGGCAACGTTGCAAAAATGTGTCATGAAAATTGTGGTGCTATGTACAGAATTTTACGGTGAATCGAAATATGTAAAAATATACACGTGTCTCATTTAAAAAACATGAATTTGTTCCCACACCCCCTCTTTGGAGCACCCTGTATAGTCTAAAATAATTTTAGAAGTTGCATATCTTAACCCTGAGTAACTTCCCACTAAGCATGGTAACTTACAAATGCTTACCGCAACGTTAGATAATTTACCATTAGGCAAATTAAGTTTGCAACATTTCTAAATGTTTACAGCCAAAAAACCAATGCAAACTTTAAAATGAAACTTTAATGTAACTTTCAAATATAATATCTCCTTTGCCGGCTTGTTGTTTTTCTCCATTTGTAAGCTCACGTAAACTTACAATTGTAATGTTTCTGAAAGTTTGTCTTAATTTGTAAACATTTATTTGAATTCCCTCCATTTTCGTAATCGTGTATGCTGGATAATATGTCATCGTCGTCCAATAGCAACATAGCAACACCAACGCCAACAGCGAACTGACTCTGACAAAGCGCCTGACATTAATGATTAATGGCGGTTTGTTTATATTTTTTGTGATTTCATCATCATAAGTTGTTATTTGATCTATGTCTATTTATTTTTCTGGAAGTTTTGAAGATCTTATTGTAGCCTAAATTGTTTGAATTTTGGGTAATTAAGTAATTCGTTGTCTGGAGTGTAGATAATGAAACATGGAGTATATCGACAAACATGTCAGATAAGAATCCGTAAAACAGCTATATACTAAATACAAGTGTGAACTCAATAAAATTAGTCACTTTTCTGTAGCATAATTAAATTTTGTTATGTCGCTATTGGTGAATTATTCTAAAATGGCTGCATTTATATTTTTGTTTCTTTTTATGAAATATACTCAAGGAAAAAGAAAACATAATTGCTAAATACGAATTTTGTTATGTCCTTAGAAGCAGCCTAGAGATGTCTTACCTGGTCAGACCAATTCATTTTAAAACGTTAAATATGATTGACCTATGGAAGCATGAGGCTTATCCAGAGCAATCGACATCATAAGAACAGTGGAAGAGTTCAGTACCCATCATATGGAACATTCATATGGGTTAACACTTTCAGAGACTGTCGCCATATTTAAGCTATTTTCGCATTGAAGTTGTTCTCTGCGCTTGATTTATCCATTGCACATTCTTACGTTTGCTTAATTAAAGTTTCTCTAAAATCGAAATGAACGCACCATTTTAGATATTTCTTTTTTCACAATGGTATTTGATATGTTGACTTTATTTTATGTCACATATGTTACCACATATTTTAGAAGCTAAAAAAATTCTGGTCTCTCAAAATAAGTAATGCAGCAGAAGACTTCGTTTTTGTTATTGATGTTTCACACGTTTTCCTAGACGACTAAGAGTTATTTAGTAAAACAAGATCAAAAACAATTAATTGGTATTCATTTGGAAAAAAGAATTTTTGAAATCGGTCAATTAATAACGATATCTTGAGTTCAAGTTATCTATCAGCAAAAAACTGGATGTTTTTCACCATTGTCGTTTTTCTAGTCGCCTATGACATGGAAAATAGAAAATAACTGTTGTCATTTTACATAAAATGTCAGTTTGGTAGCTGTTCTATTTCATATCATAGATAATAACATCAAAATAATTTATTCATATTACAGGATACGTGACAAAAGCATCTCAGCAATTTAAGATTGCCTACAATTTCTAAATTGATTCATTATATAATGAACCGTTCAGTTCAGAGAGGCTACTATTAACTTGAATTCACAACTCAATACGTTTCTCAAAAAAATAAGTCATGTTATTTTCAATTTCTAAAGTAAATTACTACGCAATTAATTGTTCAAAGTGACCACCATTCACTTGAGTGCATAATTCAATACGTTTTTCAAAAGAATGTGTCATGTTTGTACACATTTCCCGAGTAATACTTTGGAAACAGTTCCTAATACGAATTTTCATATCATCTCTTGTATTAGGGGGTGTTTTATAGACCTGATCTTTCACAAATCCCCATACACTGAAATCCATTTTTGTTAGATCTGGTGATCAAGCTGGCGATGGTACTGGCGCTCCTCTGCCAATCTACTGCCGGCCATATGTTTCATTTGAAAAGGTAATGATAGGCCCTGTATAATGCACGGGGGTTCCGTCATGTAAAAACCAAAGACGTTCACGAATAACATTTGGTATCTGCATCATAAACTTTGGTAAATCGTATTGTAAAAAATCCAAATATACTTGTCCAGTTACTTTTTCATCAAAAAAATGCGGTCCAATAACAAATTCTCCCACAACTCCGCCCCAAACGTTTAAGAACCATCTGTTTTGTGAATGAGTTCTTATAAAATGGGGATTGCTTGTAGCATAGTAATGGAAATTATGCCTATTTACGTTTCCATTTTTATAAAAGGTTACTTCATCACAAAACAATGTTGAATCTACAAAATTCCGTTGTTGTCTCGTTTTTTCCTGTACCCATGCACAAAAACGCATTCTCCTCTGAAAGTCTTCTTCATTCAACTCTTGCAATAACTGGATATGATAAAGATGCATTTTGTTTGCTTTCAGTATGTGCTGAATTGATGTTCGTCCAATATCTAATTCATTGGAAACAGTTCGTTGGCCAATGTGTGGATTTTCATTACTGCTAAAAGAACATTTAATTGATTTTCTTTGGTTGAAACACGTTTTCTTCTTACATTTTTCTTACAGGCTGCACTTCTCGTTGTTTGAAAACGCTCCAATACCTTCTCAAACGCCCTTCTATTGGGTTGTCTTCGGTTTAGATATTTTTGATTATATATCCTCAGTGCTAATAAGCAGTTTTTGTCACTATCTGCCAATACAAAAATGATACCCACCAATTCGTCTATGAAAAATTCATATTAAATAGTTTTGCTACAAAGAACGCACTAAATCCCTTCAATTATCAGCAAATTGTTGACATAATGTTGATATAATGTTGATATTAACCTTGTCAAATAGAACAGCTACCAAACTGACATTTCATGTAAAATGACAACAGTTATTTTCTATTTTATGTGTCATAGGTGACTAGAATGACAATGGTAAAAAATATCCAGTTTTTTTGCTAGAATTGAAGTAACGCAAAAAGTAGCAAAGACAGACACAGCATGACCTGGACAAGAGTTAAAGAGAATCAAAATCCCTACAATATAAAGTAATCAAATACAGGATGTTGCATTTAAAAGACTTACGAAAATTAGGTTTAAAGTTCGTAATGTTGGCATGGCCATAGAAAACCGCCTGTACAAAAACTTCAATCTGTATTACATCAGAGGACTTCTGTCATCATTCCTCTTTCCATTCTAAAAATATCTTGTTTCTAATTATTATAAGTTGAGAAATATTACACGTTTAATTGAACCATGTTTTTTCACACATTATGGGAATTTTCCAATCTGTTTGGCAACGTTGCAAAAATGTGTCATGAAAATTGTGGTGCTATGTACAGAATTTTACGGTGAATCGAAATATGTAAAAATATACACGTGTCTCATTTAAAAAACATGAATTTGTTCCCACACCCCCTCTTTGGAGCACCCTGTATAGTCTAAAATAATTTTAGAAGTTGCATATCTTAACCCTGAGTAACTTCCCACTAAGCATGGTAACTTACAAATGCTTACCGCAACGTTAGATAATTTACCATTAGGCAAATTAAGTTTGCAACATTTCTAAATGTTTACAGCCAAAAAACCAATGCAAACTTTAAAATGAAACTTTAATGTAACTTTCAAATATAATATCTCCTTTGCCGGCTTGTTGTTTTTCTCCATTTGTAAGCTCACGTAAACTTACAATTGTAATGTTTCTGAAAGTTTGTCTTAATTTGTAAACATTTATTTGAATTCCCTCCATTTTCGTAATCGTGTATGCTGGATAATATGTCATCGTCGTCCAATAGCAACATAGCAACACCAACGCCAACAGCGAACTGACTCTGACAAAGCGCCTGACATTAATGATTAATGGCGGTTTGTTTATATTTTTTGTGATTTCATCATCATAAGTTGTTATTTGATCTATGTCTATTTATTTTTCTGGAAGTTTTGAAGATCTTATTGTAGCCTGAATTGTTTGAATTTTGGGTAATTAAGTAATTCGTTGTCTGGAGTGTAGATAATGAAACATGGAGTATATCGACAAACATGTCAGATAAGAATCCGTAAAACAGCTATATACTAAATACAAGTGTGAACTCAATAAAATTAGTCACTTTTCTGTAGCATAATTAAATTTTGTTATGTCGCTATTGGTGAATTATTCTAAAATGGCTGCATTTATATTTTTGTTTCTTTTTATGAAATATACTCAAGGAAAAAGAAAACATAATTGCTAAATACGAATTTTGTTATGTCCTTAGAAGCAGCCTAGAGATGTCTTACCTGGTCAGACCAATTCATTTTAAAACGTTAAATATGATTGACCTATGGAAGCATGAGGCTTATCCAGAGCAATCGACATCATAAGAACAGTGGAAGAGTTCAGTACCCATCATATGGAACATTCATATGGGTTAACACTTTCAGAGACTGTCGCCATATTTAAGCTATTTTCGCATTGAAGTTGTTCTCTGCGCTTGATTTATCCATTGCACATTCTTACGTTTGCTTAATTAAAGTTTCTCTAAAATCGAAATGAACGCACCATTTTAGATATTTCTTTTTTCACAATGGTATTTGATATGTTGACTTTATTTTATGTCACATATGTTACCACATATTTTAGAAGCTAAAAAAATTCTGGTCTCTCAAAATAAGTAATGCAGCAGAAGACTTCGTTTTTGTTATTGATGTTTCACACGTTTTCCTAGACGACTAAGAGTTATTTAGTAAAACAAGATCAAAAACAATTAATTGGTATTCATTTGGAAAAAAGAATTTTTGAAATCGGTCAATTAATAACGATATCTTGAGTTCAAGTTATCTATCAGCAGAAATGAAATGTGTTGTAAGTCTTTAATTTTTTTATGTAATAAAGATTTTATTCTAATTAACATTGTCTTAATTCATTTTTTACAGTTTTACAAGAAATATATATTATGTATAAATACACCTATACCTCTATTCAGTATTAGTTTGTAACTTGAAATAAATTCAGTAAATTAAATACTTAGTTTCTTTTTTTTTCAAAAATGCTTGGACACATTGGTTAGTATTTCAAGTTGTAGTCTTTTAAAAAATCTATACAGTTTGTACCATATTTGAAAAATGACTTCATCGATAATTTCTTTAAATCAACCCTATGTTTTTGTTGACTATTTTTAAAGTTCTTACATGTGAAGTTGTAGAAAACCAGCAGATTTAAAATTTTTATTCATTGATAACTACACTTTTGTTTTCGGGCTTTCAACTCAAGATTTATAATAAAAATTTGAAATTTGGTGGCTTTCAACTCAAGATTTATAATAAAAATTTGAAATTTGGTGGTTTTGTATCGCTTGATGTGTACTTTAAAAATAGTCAACAAAAAGCTAAGGTTGTCATTTACAAAAATTATCAAAGACATTTGACACGAATTGTATAATACATTTTTGGAAAGATTGTAACTGAGAATATAATCGGACTCCCAGTATTTTTGAAAAAAGGTTGAAGTAGATTAACTGGAATTATCCCAAGTTACAAACTTGTACTGTATATATAATATATACAATTGCAGATAAGTTGTAAATAAATGTAAGTTAAAATTTTACAACTTTGCCAGGCCCTTTTAAAATTGAAGCTTGCTGTAAGGTAAGATTTATAAGTATAAAGAAAGTTTGTAACAGCTCACTACAGTAAACTTGCAGTAAAGTTACAAAAGAAACACATATGTAAAGTCGCTGGGGGGAATATTTGCCATTTGCAACAAACTTGCAGGAGGCTTGCTGTAAGTAATCTATCAAACTTACACTTGCTTTGGAAAATATTCTGCAATGTTAATGCAATATTACCTTGCTCAGTGGGTTCCCCAGAAAAGTTTCCCCTAACTTTAATGGTACAGGAGATATTGAGCATTGTCACACTAATTGGCCAGCCTGTATGTATGCTAGGTGTATTCTGCTCATCACTGTATTCACCCAATCGAGAAAATTGCTAATCACAAACACAAGACATTATCACATGCTAGTTTTAACATCTACAGCTATATCGTTCATGTATAACAGAGGTATAACGAAATGAGTGTGACGTAAGACCTAATCCCCAGTTACATGTCTTATCCAATGACAGTGGCGATTTCGAAGTATATATGATAAGCACACACTTATACAACTCGCTTGCTAGGGTAAACAGAGGATTGTATGCTATAATATTGATAATAGTGTTACAAAGCACTTCAATATATGTAGGTGCGGTGTTGCCACATCTCCAGAAATTCCCCAACATCTGGGAATTTTTGCACAATCTAGCAACATCGCCTCCCCGGGGGTGGCTGGGGTGACCCCCCACAGGCGAAGTCTCAACACTCTAGGACCAAAAATAACGAAGTTACCAACTTGTACCCCGTCGGAACGGATAACTGAGGTCTGCGCATTCTGAACATCCTGTATATACACGCTGTATACGCGGAGAACACTTACACCCTGTAAACGCAGAGAGATCTTATAGTACGAGAAACACCTCTTGTGTAACATAGGAGTGATGACCACATTTGGATCATCCTGTATATACATCCCCCTGTATACACACGGGGCCGATCTGTATACACAGAACCTTCTAGTAAAAGAAGGTCCTGGAATATTCTGGAATGGAACGCTCGCGAAACAGGGTGGGAGGTACGACGTGTATATAAAGGCGAAAGCAAGCCAGGACAGACAGTTGAGTAAGATAATGTTTAAGTGACTCGAAGAAGCAGTAACTAGTGTGAAGTAGAGACCGTAGTTTCAGTATAGTGACTTGTGTGCAGATTAGTAACCAGTGTAAGGCCAGATAAACTAAGTGTTTTTTGAGAGAGACATTCTAGACCTTTATTGTATCCATATTTAGACAGTAAATTAAGTGTTTTGTGAGAGAGACATTCTAGAACTTTTATTGTATCCATATTTAGATAGTAAATAAAGTTATTTTGTTAAAATTTAAAGTCTCACTTATCCAGAACCCGGAGAAAACGCAACAATATGTAGCCTGCTATCCTTTTGGGAGCTATTTTACTTATTTTCTGAAGCATCAAAGTCAATGTATTTCAGCCTTTTGCAAACCTGAGCCATGCAATCGCATAGCAAATGTTCTGTTGTTTCTGCTGCTTCAGTGTAGTATCTGCAGTTTTTACTGCCCACCTTAACCAAGCGTCCCGTGAAAAGTTCTGTAATTATTCTCAAGTTGTTCCTGTTTAATTCAAGAATGAGTTCTCTGTTGATATGGTGATGAACAGTTTTGCTCGCCTTGAGCCTGGCGTTTTCCGCCGGTCTGAGAGTATTTGCTTTCTTTCCAAAGTATCAAGTTCATTTTGGCGAATTTTTATTTAAACAAAATTCGCCAATAGACGTGAGACTTTGTAAACATTTTTTTTAATGAGGGCGAAATTGGGCCACTAGAACCCGAAACCAACGTCTGTTAGAATTTTTATATGTTTATATATACACAAGCACACACGCATGCACGCGCGAGCGCACACATACTCACGCACGCACTCACGCACACACAAACATATTTACATCTCCCCATTATTGGAGTGTCCTTTCTGATCAGATAGTTGAGTGTCCACCTTCAAAATAAACGATTCTGCTAATTACAAATTTATATATTCTTAATTAATAACATAATTGCAATACATTGTGCCGTGTCCAACAAAGTTTATTTATTTGTTTATTTATTCATACACCATACAACAGCTTAAAAGCCAAATTAAGGATGGGCTGGTATACAAAACATAATAACAAACAATAATCAAACAAACTACACAAAAGAGAGATTCACAAATTACATCGCTTTGAAAAACATTTTTATCTCTGATATATTACATCAGAAGATATCTAGGCGGTTTTGCAGAACAGAATAATCATTGCACATCTGGTAAATTGGAGATGATCGCAGAAATCGCATACGAGCAGTCGGGAGATAGAATGTGCCTGGAAAACAATTGCAATTAAGTTGCTGAAGTAGATTAAGGGAATCAAACACAGAATTAACCAGTTTGTATAAAAATACTGCACTGCCTGTGCGTCGACAGACTCTGCAGACTATAAGCGAAGAAGTAAACTTTCCTGAGGAAAACCAATAGAAGGATATTTACCATCCTCTCGAAAGCCAAGAAATTTTAGAAATTTCCTTTGCACTGACTCTAGACTTGCCACATGTATCTCATAAGTAGGAGCCCACACAACTGAGCCTTATTCAAGTCGGGACCTAGGCAACGAAAAAGCAGGGAGAGGGTGTCAGTCAGTGAGAAATTTTTGCTGTTTCTTATCAGAAACCCAAGAGTTTTGTAAGCAGAACTGACAGTCTGCTCATAGTGTGGTTTCAAAGATAGAGTACCATCAAAAACAATTCCAAGGTATCTAACTGTCCTGGGGTGATGAAGTGAAAGCCCCCTCATATTGTATCTGAAAGTAATTGAGTGCTTATTTTGAGTAAAGGACATCACACAACACTTAGAAACATTCATAAAAAGACCATTATGACAACACCACTCATCAAGGATCTGAAGACAGTTATGAAGCTGCAAACAGTCATCAACACTCGAAATATTTGCAAAAATCTTAATATCATCTGCATACATTAAAAAAGGAACATGTAAAACATGTTTAACTGGGTCGATAACTATATTAAACAGTAGTGGACCGAGTATGGAACCCTGCGGCACTCCCGAAGTTATGTGATAGGTGTTAGTCTTGAAGCCTCCTACCTCAACAAATTGCCTCCTTCCATCCAGGTAAGATCTGAATAGGCCAAGCAAGCCCTCAGAGAATCCGATAACCCTCATCCTGTGGCGATTATTGGAAATATAATGAACACTGTGGAGTTTGGCTTTAGCTGTCTGAGAGTTGTGTTCGTATTGTTTCTAAAGATTGTAAGTGTTTTCTGTGGCATTTGGAAATCCCAAAACGTACATCCTTATTACGGTGGTATGTCATATGGTATCCCATGGCGTGTGATATTTTTCAAGTCAAAGTTTGGACCGATTAGTGGGTAATATACAGTTTTTATTAACATTCTTGCGAAGTGTGGAGTGAATTTAATGTTCAGTTTTGCCGATTCTTTGTTATCAGTCAACAGATACTGAATAGATAAGAAGAACACAAAATGTACGACTTGTAATAAGGACATTAAATACGATGTTCGATGTATAATTTGTTCAGCTCCAAGTCACGGGTCGTGTATGCAGAACTCGGGTGGCAGCCGCGATGTTAGTGGAAGCTGAACCTGTGTAAAGTGTGTCGCTGGTGACACATAGCTCGGTTGCTTGCCTTGGGGTCTTTCAACCGATAGAGCCTCTGCACCATTGCCGTCGACTTCGCTGTCCACCTCCATCGAATCAAATTTGGCTGAGCGCCCCTGTCGCTATAGACAACCAACATTTTGTTGCTATTATGAACCAGCTGTCTACTATTACTCTCGCTGTTCAGCAATGTAATAATAATATTGAAATTAACAAAAGGATGTTATCTATGCATGCTAAACAGCTTACTAGGTGCGATAGAGATATAGTAATTTTGAAAAGGGAGAACTCTGAGCTTCAGACTTAAATTAGTAAATTAGAACAGAAAATAGCTGAGCCTGATTCGGAAGCTAACTACTCTCAATTACATGAGCTCATTTATAGAGAAAACAATTTGATAATTACGGGGCTCCCAGAGAGCAGTTCTATAAAAATGGATGAAGAAGAGACACAAAACATATTCGCCACCCTTTAAGGGGATACGAGAGCTGACGGAGCGTATTGTCTTGATTGACCTGTGTTGGTAAGGTGGGGCGGTCTCACCCGAGGCCAGTTAAAGTCTTCCTCTCGAATGCCAAGAGTGCCCTTGTAGTGTTGAGTAACAAAAATAAGCTGGACAGGTCACGATACCCTGCCGTCAATATCAGAAATGATCTGACTTTCAAACAAAGAAAACATTTAGCTGATTTACAAAGCGCATTGCAATCAAGAAAGGGATCTGGAGAAGATAATATTACCATAAAATATGTGAGTCGTCAGCCGAAAATAGTCAAGATAAACCCACACTTTCAAAGAGAGTTAGAGAGAAAGACCAGTCTCCACGTGGAATGAGTAAGGTGACAGGTCATTGTAGACAGGACAGTACGGGGTGCTCGAATCAGAAGTTGAGTTTGGCTTCCCATGAGGATTCTGAATTAACCAAGGGTCAACATTTTTTACAATTATAGCCTGGAATGTTAATGGATATGTTAACTTTCTTGATTTTGTTGATGAGTTTGATTGCCCTGAAGTAGTTTGTGTTTTCGAAACTGACCTTATGACGGATACTTTTGTAGTTCCTTTCTTAGTAGAATCTTATAAGGTTAATTGTTCTAAAGCCACCCGTGAGGGATCTCGACCTAGAGGTAGTGGAGGCTTGCTTATTTTTACGAAGCAGTCACTAAACATGATCACCCTTGAGGTCTCCCCTGGTGGATAGTTCTTTATGTTACATCTTGCTCTGCCAAATTTGTACTTTGTTTTGGTTATTTTAAGCCATCTTTAAATCTGGAGAATATCTGTGATATTTTCCAAATTATTTTAACAGAGATATCTGAGAATGTTGTAAATGTCCCGTTAATTATAGTAGGCGATTCAAACTGTAGGGTGGGTGATCAGGGTGGTGTACTCCCAGAATCCTTAGTAAATACTTCATTATACGAAAATAAACTTAGTGTGGATAGTTTAGTTTGTCATAGGGGCAGGTTTCTCTTAGATTTTATGGAAAAGTGCAATTAACCTTTAGAAGCTAGGATCTTTTTTAAGGAACGAATAACTGTCTAGATTGTTTTTATTATTCTGTTGGTTAAATAACACTGAGGTTTATTATTATTATTTTTTAATTGTATATAATTAATCCAAACGTTTATTAGTGATGCTATCCGGGATTAATTATTTTTATTGTTATTACTGTTTTTCAAACACACTACATCTCTTACGCAGGTAATTTTGCTTACTCTAAAGTGGATAGATTTTAGGAGTGTCAAACCATTGTAATAAGACCTCGTCTTGTAATACAATAAACATATTATTATTATTATTATTATGAACATTGTTGGTATACCATATTTTGTTCATTTATATTCAGAACTGAACATGAAAATGCATTTTGCAAGAGTTTAAAGATAAAGTCTTCCTACACGGTGTGTTAATTTTTCGATTAATTTGGATTTCCTCTTTAAAAAAAAATGGTATGATTTAGAAATATGATGATAAGGTGGAGAAACAAATGGAGATGAGATAACAGAAAGTCACAATATAAGAAAGTCAAGCAATAAATTAATACCGAAGATTTGGTTGGATCATTACCAACTGAAGAGTCTTGCACAATCAACCAAGGGTTGCGGTGCTATCGGGGCGGCAAGGCCGCGGACGAGCCCTGAGGGAAAAAAACTGAAGAGTCTCGATATATATGAACAAGCTTTTAATGTTAATGGTAGTTCTTACGAAATTTACTTAATTCTACTTCGAAAGAAATACCAGTAATACAAAATGCAGTGAAGTAGTGTAGATTTATTAACCAAACCGGCAGTAAAAAATCGACTTTAGAGATAAAAACAAACATATCTAGTGGTTGAGGATTTAAGTACTACACCTTCTGTGAGGTTTTCACAACATAAGCTCCCTTATATAAAATGGTCTTGCTCTTCAAAATAAGTGTATCAAAAATAGAATAAATAATATTGAAAATTTAAAGGGTTGGGTAACTAATACCATCCCTTCTGATCAGAAATACTGCCTGCAAAGTTAAAGAAAAAATTCAACATCCTCTTCTTAAATAATAAATGATAAGAGTAAAGATTTTAAGTGCTAGAAACTGTTGAACCTATTATTGATATACTGCTATGGTAATTGAGTTTTGATAATAATAATAATAATAATAATAATAATAATAATAATAATAATAATAATAATAATAATAATAATAATAATAATAATAATAATAATAATAATAATAATAATAATAATAAATAATAATAATAATAATAATATTTATTCTGGCAAAAATTACACAGCCTTGTCAAACAAATACCAAATATAAGATTATAGAACTAAAATTGTGAAATAAACATCAAAAACAAACAAAAATACAAAAGACAAAAGAAACAAATTTACACATAAAAAAAATGGCATCTTATGTTGTCTCTAGTGGCTCTACTCTATCCACCAATGTCCATATTGAGGTATTCACTTAAAGAATAAAATGCATACTTCATAAGAGTGTTTTTCACATTTCTCCTAAATTCTCGCTTATGTTTTGATCTTATATTATGGGGGATTTTATTGAAGAACTTGACACCCCAGCAATTCACCCCGGTTTCAGCTCTTTTTATTCTATGATAAGGAATGGATATGTTCTGTCTGCCTCGGGTACCATATTCGTGGTAATCACCGTTTTGGTTGTAGTCCTCTTGATGTTGGTAAGTATATAAGACACTTTCCAAAATATATGCTGAAAAGATGGTAAGTATGCCTGTCTTCGTGAATAAGGTTCTACAACTTGTACGGCTGTCTACAGAACAGATTATTCTTACTGCAGCTTTCTGTTGCAGAAATATTTCAGACACTCCAGGGCTACTCCCCCATATTAGGATACCATAGGTAGCCCTACTTTGGAAACATGCATGATAAGCTGTCAACACTGTCTGGTAATTACTGATCTTCATCAGACGCCTCAACAGATACAGACAAGACGCCAATGTGCCTTGGAGCTTTTCAATGTGCATTGACCAGCGAAAATCTGATTGTATATATACACCAAGAAATTTCACAGATTGTTTTTGTCTTGGTTGCGTTTGGTGGGAGCTGATATTCAAGACTTTTGTTTTGTTTACATTGAGTTTCAGTTTATTATTTCTAAACCATTCTCCTGCTTCCGACATTGTGATATTTCTTCTCTCATTAAGTTCAGCTTCATTTCTGCCAATGTTAACAAATGAGGTATCGTCTGCATAGAGAGAAACTGCATCAGACGAAATGTTCTTTGGAAGATCATTTGTGTATATAATGAATAGGAGAGGCCCTAGCAGCGAACCCTGAGGTATACCGCATGTTTGTGTCTGCCAACTCGAGTACTGTTCATTTAGCTTCACTCTTTGGTATCGGTTGGTAAGGTATGACTTAAAGAGCCTCAGTGGCAAACCCCTAATGCCATAGTGTTCCAATTTGGTTAGTAATATCTCATGTGATACTGTGTCAAATGCCTTATGTAAATCACAATATATGCATTGTGCCATATTGCCAGAGTCCAGCGCCTCACTTAATTTATTTGTTGTGTTTACCAGCGCAGTGACTGTTGATTTACCTCCTCGAAAGCCATGAAGCTCCTCACTGAGAAAACCTTTTGCTTCTAAATATTCTTCAAGCTGTTGCTTTATTACGTACTCAAATATTTTTGAAAGTGCTGGCGAAATAATGGAAATAGGTCTAAAGCTAAAGAGGCAACATTGCCACCCTTATATGCCATACTTACGTCTGCTTTCTTAAGTTCCTCTGGAAACAGGCCAGCCTGCAAACATTCATTTACTAAAGCTGTTATTGGATCTAGTATGCTGTAAATAACTGTTTTTAAAAATTTTACATTTATTCCATAACAGTCTGGCGTTATTTTGGCTTTCAAGGCACATACCACTCTCCAAACCTCCAGCGACGTCACCTCCCGCAGATAAAATGAATTCATTGTATTAATAACTTTGGTCTTAATATGTGTTCGTGGTACTATATTATTTCTGTTTATTTGTTGAAAAATATTTTTACTTATATTAGCAAAATAACTATTACATGCTTCTGGTGTTAATGAAGGTAACTGTTTACGTTTTTCTTGTGTTTCACCCTTTATAATCCTCCATGCAGCTTTTTGCTTGTCTTCCGCTTGCTGAAATAGCCATGGCAACCCCTTCAGCATTTGCCGCTCGAACTTTGTCGCGATAGCAGTCTCGGTAGGTTTGGTATGCCATTAATGACTCGTTATCTCTTTTCACCAACCATATTGTGTAGAGTGCATCCAGCCTGTTTTTATGACATTTCAATTCATTGGTATACCAGTTTACCTTTAGTTTTTGAGTTTTTATCCTAGATTTTCTTTCGGGAAAATATTCGTTGTAGCACATAAGGAAGAACTCATGAAATCTGGAGAAATTTGTCTGCGGATCACCGTTGACAAAGTAGGCCTCCCAGTCAACAGAACACATATGACACGCAAACCGTTTTAAGTTTTCTTCAGTAAAGTATCTTTTGTGTGTTTCTGTAAAACTTTGTCTGATAACCTGTTTTTTGTAGGTAAGCACCTGTCCAAGATGGTCAGAGATGTGTAAATTTAGTGTTTCAGTTTTTATGTGCTGCTTTGAGATATCTGTAAATATATTATCCAAGCATTTGGAACTAGTACTTGTAAAATGTGTTGGTTCTTCAAATAAATGAGAAATATTAAAAGACTGAAGCATTTTGAGGAGTTTCTTTTTTGATGATGAATTATCCGTGTGTCCAAAATCTTGATTCCAATCACCTGCGATGATTATGTTTGCCTTAAAGACTTTAGTCAGCTTTAACAGTGTACTCTCTAGTTTTTCTATTAAGATGTCAATATCACCAATTGGCGACCTGTATACTGTAAGGATTATACAGTTCATCATTTTGATATACATACCACATATTTCATAGTGCTTCTCCAATGAAGTTTCTAAGTAATTATCTATGTTTTGAAAGTGTACATTCTTCCTTACCATTGTAAGCACTCCGCCATGCTCAAATGTATTGCGGGTAAAGTAACTGCCAATTTCAAAGTCTTCAAAAGTTACATGCTTCAGTGCAGTCTTGACCAACCAGTGCTCCGTCAAAAAGACAACCTGAATGTCACTACGCTTTTTCAAGAATAGCTCTAATTCATCCACTTTCCTACTGATTGACTGAACATTCAAGTTAAGTACAGCAAACAGAGGAGCATGTTGTTTATTTGTATAAGATGTTAGATGATTATCTGTGGAACTTGACCCACAGAAAAATTTCCTTTCGATTGTGTAGTTCTGGGAAATGTAAACTTCGAGAAAGCTACACCCCTAGGCCAAAATGTGGGTTTATATATTTCTTCTTTTAGGGTCACATCAGCTCCAATTTTAAAGCCCTTACTATCTGCACGCTTAAGTTTGAGTTCTTCAATTATAAAATCCTTTCCTTTTGCAATATCCTTTGCCTGCAAATATTGCTGTATAATGTCCGATGTTACATTTTTATTTACTCGTGATATAAACAGCCAAATTTTTGGTTCATTTCCCAAGAACTGTGCTGTATTTGCTTCATCTGTATCTTCTCCAATACTGATTGTTGACCTATTTTTAAATTTCTTCTTATTTATAACAGTTTTCCAGATATTTTCCTCTTTTTCTTTTTCCTGTGGTAGTAAGGGCATATTATCATTCAAACCAATGAATTTGTCCATAACTTTTTCCATGTAGTTTTTCCTGGAATCATCTTTATTATTTATTTGGGTGTCATTTTTTGTTTGTTCATTGTATTTGTTTATGTGGATTTCATTTTTATCCGTCCCTTTTTTTGTCTGTCTATCTGAACTTATCTGCCGTCTACTGCTATTTTCTTTATCATTTCTTGATAAAGTAATGTGATTTAGTTTATTTTCCAGCTGTTTATTTAAAATTTGTAATTTAACACAATTATTATGTTCCCTTGTAACATCCTCTTCCAATTTAGTTACCTTTTCCATCAGCAGTTTATTGCTAACTTTCATTTCTACCACCAGCTGTTTTAGGAAATTGTATGCATCCTCTTGGAATTCAGTGTTTGTGTTATTGTGTGTTGTTATAGTGGTGTTTTCTACAGAAAGTGGTGTTTCACAGCAAACTTTCTTTCTTCTACCACAACTAGGATGGTAAATGTGTGTGTGTTTTGTTTCTTTAACGTCGGCCTATTTCCGCGACTATGGCCAATCACCGACGCCAGGGAGCAGTTTCACCTCACCATCCTGGAAATTTTGCCGAACCCCTGTCTTTCTGTAAGGAGGGTAGGGATCTTTAACGTGCCCAACATCGCATGGACACGGGACCGACGGCTTTACGCCCCCTCCGAAGGGCGGAACGTGCAGACATTCAACTTGCTCAAATACAATGCCAGAACCTCGGTTGATGTTAATTTTACAGTTTGTACTGAAAAAGTGAAAGGAGTACGCCGGGATCGAACCCAGTACCCTTCGGTTCAAAGGCACACGTTCTTACCTCTGAACCACCGAGGTTCCAGGATGGTAAATGAGTTTACATTTTTGGCAACTAACAAATTTTAGTGTACTTTTATCACAATAATTGCAATTCTTATCACTATCACTCAATTCACTACCTTCCCTGTCGGCCATTTTTATTTATAAGATACTCTATGAAAATTTTCAGAACAGTGAATGGTATTTGGTTTTGAATTTTGAAGTAGGGTTAAGGTTAGCTTTCACGAAAATAGAAAAATTTTGTTTCCGTAATTTGAGTGAGATTACTTTTATGTTAAAACTAATTACTAATTATTGTCTACGATATGTAGAAAGCGATAATATGTAAAATGAATTAGATTTCAGTACCATCCATCATGTAATTTTAAATGCATTCGAGAACAGTCATCAGGTTCACTCTATATACACTGATGTCACTAAAGCATTTGATCGGGTTAATCACAGATTACTTATCGCAAAAGTGAATGCCTATGGAATACAGGGCAAGCTTTTGGACTGGATTAGTAGCTTTTTAGTCAACAGATCTGTTTGTTAAGATTGGGAACCACATTTCAAACTCGATTGGGGTCTTATCAGGTGTACCACATGGCAGCCACTGTGGCCACCTTCTTTTCAACCTATTTATTAACGATTTGTATCCTTGCTCAAATTCTTCCCAGTTCCTTTTATTTGCAGATGACATGAAGATTTTCAAGGTTTTCAGGAATGATTTGGATTGCCTTGAGTTGCAGAGTGATATTGATAATCTTGTTCAGTGGTGTTCAGTCAATTGCCTAGATTTAATTTAGAAAAGTGTCTTTCTATGGTTTTTAGTAGAAACCACACTGTCTTTAACCATATTTATTCCATTAATTCAGTAAACCTCATCGCTGTATCTGCTGTGAAAGATCTTGGTATTTTATTTGACACCAAATTAAGTTTCTCTCAACACATTCTAAATATTTATCTGAAATCACGTAGGCTTTTAGGTTACATACAGAGAAGCGCCTTCGTGGCCGTGCGGGAAAGTCGATTCAGACTTTCCAATACGGACTTGGGGGACGAAGGTTCGAGACTCACCGGCGGCGGATGATTTTTCAAATCACCGTCGTCGTTGAGATCGAGCTCAAGGTGGAGGGTAGGTTAGTTTAGATGAGCAAAAAGAGTCAGCAACGGCCTAATTGACAGTAAGAATCTTACCTTTTTACATACAGAGAGTATCATCTGATCTCTCAACCACATAATTTAAAATGTTATATAGCGCACTAGTGCGCTCTTCATTAGAATATCGTTGTCATTTGGAGCCCCTTCTATGAAGCTCACTCTGTAATGCTGGAAAAGGTTCAGCACAGAATTTTAAGATGCTCAGCTTATGGATTAGGGATTCCTTGTAACGATTATAAATATGACTACAATGATCTTATGTCGCCATTGAATTTAACCACACTGTCCAATTGAAGAATACAAACTGACCTTTCTTATTCTTTAAAATAATTTCTGGTGAAATTGATTTCCCAAATTTGCTAAGTCTGATCGGCTTATAAATTAAAATGACTGCAACAAGGTCAAATGATACATTTGTTGTAAATTTTCATAGCAGGAATTACAAATTGAATAGTCCCCTCACACGTATGGCTCGGTCAGCCAATCAAGTGAACGCAGACCTAAACTTTTTCGATAATAAGTGCAACAGATTCAGGTGGAAGATCTCATGTCACTTCCTTGACGTTCCATAGAGCAGGGCCTGCCTTTGACAGTACCTTAGCCTTACCTTATCAGTTCTAATCATTGCTTTTTACAGTAGCCTAGTCTTACTATAATAGCTGTGATGGATTTCTCAGAGATCTTTGTTTGGGGAAAATGTCTATGTAACAATGAATTTCCGTTAATAAATGTTATTATTATTAAATATTATTATTATTATAAATAAAACAGTGTTTGTGTTGGTTTTGCGAGTAACTCCAATGGAATAATTTCCAGGATCTTCAAGTGGCCAACCAAGCCTTCTGGTTTGAATTTGTCCACTTGAAATAGTCTTAAGGCACTTAATGCTGCTTCCTTCTTCATGCATATCTGCAGTAGAGGTAGATTCAGCATGATGCCACAGCTCCCATTATTCCAAGACAGATCAGCCTCTGTAATTGTTGCAGTTTGCTTTGTGCTGAGACTTGTTCCGTTTTTGGCCACCATACTATAGATGCATATGTGACCATGAGTGTTACCACAGTTTGGTACATCCAATATACCATACTTGCATTCAACCCCCATATATGCTAGTTGAGACCTTAATAGCATCAACCACTTCACCATGTAAATAGAAAATATTTCTTTTTTTATCTTTTTAGAGACACACATATTACCAGAAACCCACTCCGAAGATTTTTATACATTATTTACCAAAAACCAACCCACACTACTCGCTAGTCAAACGCTCAATCTCACAATAATTTGTGACTTAATTCCACAGTTGAAACCCTAGTAAGACTTTTTTAAAGACTGATGAACAATAACAATAAACAGGCAGAATTAAACCTACTAAAACAGACATTACTAGAAAACGGATACAACCAAAATCACACACTAAGAAACATTAGAGATGCTCAGAAACCAGAGACTATACCACAACAAGAACAGACAGAGTTCTCTTAATAGCACAAAAGCTTGCTTCCCATATATTAAAGGTATCACCGCCAAAATCAGCTGAATTTTTAGAACCCATATCATGAAAAACATCTTCACAACACAACAAAAACTGTCAAGTCTAATAAAGACCCCCACAGATATGATTCCAAACAAATTCAATGGAGTTTCGGAAATTTCCTGTTTTGACTGTTTCCGACCTAATATAGGACAAACAAACATATAACAATATATATCAAAATATCCTTGCAGCTGGAAAATCTGATCCCCCATCCATCATATGTATAGAGGATATTAAATAGACTTCAACAATGTCAATACTATAGCTCCAGTCTTCAACTTTAAAACCAGAATTATCCACAGAGTGATTGAGATCAAAAACTTACTAATTGTTTAAACGAGAGAGATGGTGGTCTTCGACTTCTGTTTACCTGAAAACCCATGCATTAAAAACACATAAGGTGACCAATAAATTAATAGACAATTTTACTACTCTTTTCGCTGGCACAAAAAATATTTTTCATCCGCTTAATACCGTTCTTTCAGTACCTGACATAATCTTACGAACCCGACTAATGACACAGGTAGAAGCTTCACCACAAAGATACAAACCACCACAAAAGGCCGTCAGATATCTCAGGTCTAGGTTTGAAGACCCTGTACCTTAGAGACAATCTCCACTGAGATTTGGAGATTAGGCAGACTGAGGCTCCGTAATCTAATCACCACAACCCAAAATTGACTGCTTTAAGACTTTAAAGTTTCTTGCAATTTTCTTAACCTCTTGAAAATGGCTTCAAAACAGATGCTGAAATGTCAGGTATTAACAAATTTTGGAACCGAAGACACAACTATTTCTGGTATATATATATATATATATATATATATATATATATATATATATATATATATATATATATATATATATATATACATATATGCAACAAGGCATTAATATATAACTAACTTACGCTCTTTACAAAATATTGTGAGTACAAAGTACCAGGAAGCTAAGGATGGTTCAATGTTCATTTGTTTAAATTCGGACAGTGTCTGAAATGTCTTTAACTTAGTACTCCTGCCTCCACCCATTGTACTTAAACTGTGAAGGACAGCATTAAGAGTGCCTAAATTTGGTTTTAGGTTTTCCTTCTCCATTTGTGTTAATAGATTGAAAATTAAAGTCCATCGCATATCATAATTTTCTTTCAAAAGTTGGACACATCTATCATAGCATTAAATGCATCAGTGTTTAAAGCTATTCCTTTTTGCTGAGCTTCTTCAAATAACTGGCCAGCTCTGTCGACTTGGTAATACTTTGCCATGCCTTTTATTATAGCTGAGTAAGCACTTGAATCTGGATTCTCTATGCTTATAAAAATTTCTTCAGCAAAACCACCATCACTAAAACATAAAAAGCTGTTGTTAACTTTACTCTAAATTTATATCTTTGAATTGAAAGACAAAACCTGACTTTTTTATAATTTCAAATTGTTGCCAACAATTTTGAAGCATGCAACATTTTATGCATCCCATGTCCGCACATAAAATAGTAACTTTAAATTTATTGAAGCTACATTATTTAATTTGCTAAATCTTGGTTAGATTATGGGCGAAGATAACAGCTTAGCCTTTGTCACCATGACCTTTAAGGTCTATTGTGACACTCCTATGGAAATCTCTAGAGCAGTGTTTCCCAAACTTTTTTAAAACGTGACCCCCCACTTCAGCAAGAATTTTGTTCACTGCCCCATTTTTTGTTACCATAGCACATTTTATTTGTACAAAAAAACATCAATCATGGTAAATGACAATATAATAACAATACAGTACAACATCGATACTCAAACTAGTTATTTTTTTTATTTCAACAACACACCACGAGGGCTCACAGCCTAAATACTATCGTACTGTGGGTGTCGACAAGGAGGA